>UYYA01003852.1:0-262301 GCA_900624975.1 Angiostrongylus costaricensis
GTCGGACAGAGTTCTTCTGTAGGACGGACCCAGTCCTTGGTCGACGAGCGCTGATAGGATTGCATTCATTTCGACACTGTCAAACGCTTTCTCGTAGTCGACAAAGGTTAGGACTAGAGGCAAGTGGTATTTCCGACAAACTTCGATGACCCTGGACACGGTATGGATGTGGTCCATGCAGCAAAATCCTTTCCGAAATCCCGTTTGCTCGACTGGTTGCGCCTCATCCAGTGTCCTTGATATGCGCAAGAGCATAATCTTCGTGAAGAGCTTGTACANGAACCCCTTTTTCCTATGGGTATGGTAAGAGGTTGATGGAAAAGCTGCATTTTCGTAGTGCAGTTCCGATTACAGTCGGACAGAGTTCTTCTGTAGGATGGACCCAGTCCTTGGTCGATGAGCGCTGATAGGATTGCATTCATTTCGACACTGTCAAACGCTTTCTCGTAGTCGACAAAGGTTAGGACTAGAGGCAAGTGGTATTTCCGACAAACTTCGATGACCCTGGACACGGTATAGATGTGGTCCATGCAGCAAAATCCTTTCCGAAATCCCGTTTGTTCGACTGGTTGCGCCTCATCCAGTGTCCTTGATATGCGCAAGAGCATAATCTTCGTGAAGAGCTTGTACAGCACACTCAATAGGCATATAGGATGATAGCTACGAAGATCCTTTTGGTCTCCTTTCTTGGGCAGGATGACCGTGCGCAACGTCCTCCACTGTTCTGCGATTTTGTCCTTTTGAAGGAAGTCTGTCATATGATCTGCGAGTAGTACATGTAAATTTTGGCCCTCAGCTCCAAGGAAGCCGGCAGTGATACTATCGGGTCTTGGAGCTGTACCTCTTTTCATGCTTTCTATCGCAACTCGAACCTCCGACGGAAGAATTTCAGGTGGCTTTTCTCCNATGACAATGTCGTCGGTAAAACGAAGGTTTGATAGAAATTTTCCATCATTACGTATGCCTTTCCATTCCAATCGAGTGACTTCATTATCCACTGCAGTGCGGCACTGAACAGATTTGGCGATATTGTGCCGCCCTGTCGAACCCCTTTTCCTATGGGTATGGTAAGAGGTTGATGGAAAAGCTGCATTTTCGTAGTGCAGTTCCGATTACAGTCGGACAGAGTTCTTCTGTAGGACGGACCCAGTCCTTGGTCGACGAGCGCTGATAGGATTGCATTCATTTCGACACTGTCAAACGCTTTCTCGTAGTCGACAAAGGTTAGGACTAGAGGCAAGTGGTATTTCCGACAAACTTCGATGACCCTGGACACGGTATGGATGTGGTCCATGCAGCAAAATCCTTTCCGAAATCCCGTTTGCTCGACTGGTTGCGCCTCATCCAGTGTCCTTGATATGCGCAAGAGCATAATCTTCGTGAAGAGCTTGTACAGCACACTCAATAGGCATATAGGATGATAGCTACGAAGATCCTTTCGGTCTCCTTTCTTGGGCAGGATGACCGTGCGCAACGTCCTCCACTGTTCTGCGATTTTTTCCTTTTGAAGGAAGTCTGTCATATGATCTGCGAGAAGTACATATAAATTTTGGCCTTCAGCTCCAAGGAAGCCGGCAGTGATACTATCGGGTCCTGGACCTGTACCTCTTTTCATGCTTTCTATCGCAACTCGAACCTCCGACGGAAGAATTTCAGGTGGCTTTTCTCCAGCGAGTATATTAGTGCCCGAGACGGGGATTGTGGAACGGAAAAGGTTGGTGTAGAACGTTTCCGCTATTAATTCCATATCATGGCTGAAAGTTTTGACGATCCCATTTTCGTTCATCTGGGCTGACTGCGGAACATTATAATCACACAAATCCCGACGGCATTTTTTCAGACTGCTTATTTTCTCTGCTGATTCCTGTATTTTCTTCTGCTTATACCGTTGTAGATCTTCCTGCAAAGCTCTTCTGCAGCTGGCATTTATTAATAGCCTTATTAAACGCGTTGCAGTAGGATCAAGCTTCTGTTTCCTTCTCTTTTCGAGCAACTCCTTAGTAGTGATGGAGATGCGATCCGATCTTCTTGCTTAAGGAACTGAGGCGAATACGGCACAGCTTTTCAGTCCTTCAACAGGTAGCTCGTAGTCTTCGGTCAAGTCTTCTTTAATCTGCCGGTCACGTTTGGATAGGACTTCGTTCAGAATGTTCTCGTCGTATACAGCTAAACTTTTTCCTCGTGGTCGATGAAGAGAGCTCTTCTCCAATTTGCGGCTGAATCGAATCTTCGCGCGAAGAAGGCGGTGATCGGAACCAGTACGGAATGAAGGGACTGCCGATGTGTCAAGTAGGCACTATCTTCTGGTTGTCAGAATGTGGTCGATCTCTGCATAAGTCATGCCGTAAGGAGACTCCCATATCCAGCGGCGGTTTTCTTTCTTCCGGAAAAACGAGTTTCCATGGAAGAGACGTGCTGCTGACAGGAGTCCTGCGAGACGGTTTCCATTCTCATTTCTTTCTCCTAATCCAAAATTTCCGATCCTGTATTCGCTCTTGTTAGCCTTTCCTATTCTGGCGTTGAAGTCTCTAACAACAAATTTATGAAATGCTTTATCATTGGAGATGACTTCCCCCAACCGATTGTAGAACGCGTTTAATTTGTACTCATCAGCTGCGTCGGTCGGTGAGTAGCAGTAGATGATAGTGATCTTCTTATGGCGCGACAATTGAAGATGGAGGACGGCTATGCCAGTGAAAAGGATCACGTATAAGTCGACGAGATGGACAATGGACGGGTGGACGACAAAGCCTACGCCACCGACATTTCGTGACGGGATCTTTTCTCCACGGATCATTGTTTAGTTGACGTATGTCGGTCTTCTTGATTTTTGTTTTTTGTAGTGCGATCACATGAAATTTAGTGCGATCTGCGGCTACAAGAAGGGCGTGAAGGTCGGCGTCTGTGGATAGTGTTCTAGCATTATATGTGCATAGTAAGTAACAATCCCCATGGCGTGTCGTACGCGTATCCGTCAGATCCGGTTCTAGTAACGTCTTGCCTAAACCTAGGTCTTGTGGCCTCTCACCGATCGTCTCACCGCCCGACGTCATAGACGGGAGCACCCAGTGTGCGGGGTACTGAGGCTGACCTATTGCTGGTCGTTCAACTTAGTCCTCTCTGGGGTCCTGACTTAACCTTGTAAAAGGGCGTATCCAGGTCTTCACCACGATGTGGATCAGAGGGAGGTGTGCTTTCGGCGACGAATCCTTCGCTCGGTCTACCGACGAGTTGATTCGGAGAGATGTTAAAATCAAAATCAGAAACAAAAGTAGGAATGAAAAAGTATCCGACCGCTCATGGACGATGTAGAAGCCGAAATCGGCATTTTCTTGGCACATAGAAAATGAGATACCTAAATGAAATCGCTTAAAGAAGAGCAAAAAAGGCAGGGAAAGATTGAAAGTTCCCCATGTGGAGAGGGTGATACTGAGTTACTGGGGCGTTATGCGAATACATTGCTGTTAGCACTTTGATCTATTTCCCACTCTATGTTGGGTCCGTTTCAGTGCCTTTCGTATCCCCATTTTCCATACAGTGAACATAGTGATAGAAATGAAATAGCAGTCAATTGTTAGTCGAATAACCAGTCAATGAACTTTCTCAAAGAAAGGTTTTTCGTAAATCATTAAGTGAATCGAGCGGTTTCATCCTTCCCATTTTGATCTGCCTTCGATGAGCTATGGGATGAAATGCGGTGAAGAAATTCTGAGGCACACTAAACTGGAAGTAGACACTATAGTTTCAATGATACTGGGATATTTGCAAAACTCCGGACCGCAGGTGTCTGCGGTGGGGAACGAACGCGCTGAAGTGCTTTCCAGGGGTTAACGCGTTCACCACCACACCATGCGCGTCCTTCATTTCGCCTGTCTCTCAGCTAGTTCTATCGATCTCTGCCATCAGCAATCACCCGTCGGCGGGATTGATCTAGAGAGCCCAAATCGGCAATGAACCCAGTTAAGTTGAGGTTTTAGTTATAATCACAGTTTTAACCGTTTTATTTACTGCCTACTGTTTTTAATGGCAGGTTATATTGCGAGATATCTCAGCATCGCTGAAATTATATTTCGTAATATGCCCTGCCCTTAAAGAGAGTAGGCAGTAATTAAAACGGTTAGGGCACTGTAGTGTCCATACCTCTTCTAGTCTGCACATGTATGGGCACTGCAGTGTCCATATCGGGCGTCATGGGATAAAAAATGAGCACTGGTGCAACTTTTATAGCTAGAAAAGTACTTCCGTCTCTCTGTTTGTGACATCGAGATGATTCTGATCAGTGAGCTCTCATTTCAGGTTCGCAGCAAATCGCCGTCATTTCGTTTCTAATGTTTTTCTCCTATGTAATTCTACTCAATACTGTTGTGCCGATATCTCTATATGTTAGGTATGTCCCGACAAACTTACAAAAATCCATCACAGTGGCAACTTGCAAACACGCCAAACACTCTTCCTCTTCTCATTTCTTTAAAACGCTGTATTTTTGCATAATGTGGTGTCTGCTTCTAAACTTTCAGCTACTTCACTTATTTTTTTTCCAAAGATTAAACAGCTTCTGGCTTTCACGATGGAAAATCTGGGATGTAGCACTGAGCGAACTTACTTTCGAAGCGAACTACATATCAGTTGTTCAGTGTGGAAATCATCCGCTTCTTTCATTCTCACTGGATCAACCACGATCAGCAGATGTTCTTTGAGAATGGCGAGAACAGTGTTCCTGCTCGAGCGCATACTACCACCCTTAACGAAGAACTCGGACAGGTGGGTGATACTCATTTTAACCATAGGCGGAGTTGATGTCGTACTGCCGTCACCTTTAGGTGCAGTACGTGTTCAGTGACAAGACGGGCACATTGACGAGGAACATAATGACCTTCAACAAATGCACCATAAACGGCGTTAGTTATGGGGATCTGCTTGATGATCGCGGTGAGGTGGTCGAAATCACACAGGTGAGTACCATCCTTTCAAGTGAAAAAATCGAGTAACCAAGTGGAAATTCTTAAAATTTGGGGCCGTGCTACAAAATATCGTAGATCGTTTATATGCAGTAATTGAAGGACAAAGGGAATTTGTCTTGTGCATACTCCCATAAGTGAAAATGACTAACTAGATTTCAGAATAAAATCCAGAATGCTTGTTTATACAAAAAGGATAGATTTTGGACTGTTTTGAAGACTTACTTATTCGGGTGTTCGATGAGGTCTTTTTATGTTGTTCTCCAGGGAACGAAGCCAATCGATTTTTCATGGAACAAACATTATGAAGAATCTTTCAAGTTCTACGATACCAGACTGCTGGACGACACCAAGAACGGTGTTGCTGAAGTAAGTCGCACGAGCACGCTATTCTGTTCCGCGTAAATCTAGTCTGCTAAAACATTCTTGATCCGCAGCTGGTCGGTCTTCTTCTAAGAAATGGATATCTGTTGTTTCTTAATGGTGCCGAATCGAATTTTCAAGGACTCCAGCATTTGTTGCAAGCCTGATCACATCAAAACTTTTAGGAAAAGACTTATATTCAGGGGAACTACGACGGGAATATATAGGAAGGGATCATGAAAATTAAATGGCAGAGAAGGTTTCTAACCGTCAAGAAAGAAACTACAGGCAAGAGACTGAAACCTGGAGTTTAGATGGGCCTCTCCCCAAAAACTGTTTGTACCCCCCCCCCCCCCCCCCCCCCCCCCCCCCTCCCCTCACCGACTTTCTCGTCGCGAACTTCATCAAACGAAGACGACTACACGATGTATGCGGACTACCAGAGGACAGTCACCGAGTACTGGACATCGAATTGCGAATTCTACGCACCTGTCTACGAAGCCGACAAAACCAGGCGTTCGCCAAGTGGAAGAAGTGCGAGACGAAGAAAAACTTTTGTGCTCAGTATTTGGAGGACCGCCTCTGGAGGAGAATAGTGCTCTGAGGAAGGCGAAATCCGCCGAAGCGTTAGCTTATTCGTGAATAAAGAATAAAAATAACACCTCGCGTTCGCTCAACAAGAATACGACGAATTACTGTTTGTACTTCTTAGTGTTTAGATTAGCCCGATATAATCTTAATGTTATGAAGGAATATCGATCGAGAAGGTAAATTTGGTTGTCAAAGCTTGAATTTCGTCATAATCGATGCTTAATTTTCGTACTACCTCTAGGTGACAGAGTTCTGGCGGTTACTTGCACTCTGTCATACTGTGATGCCAGAACGGGACAGGGGCCGGCTCGTCTATCAAGCGCAGTCGCCCGACGAGGCAGCGCTCACCTCGGCTGCTCGCAACTTCGGATTCGTATTTCGTAGCAGAACACCGCAGTCGATTACCATCGAAGTGCTCGGTAGAGAAGAGGTACGGCCAGCAAGGTTATTTTCCATTCCAGTTCATCCAATTTTTCTTTATCTATACACTCCTTTTTTTCTCTTTTGTCATTGGAGTGCCATGCTTGCTTCGATTAGTGGTAGAGTGGATGAATAAAACCTTTGTAGTCTATATTAATACACTAATTAAAAGTATTTCAATCATGTGAAGTATAATCGATAGGTTGAGCAATCTATTCAAGCTGATTCATGTAACATTCACTCTGCTGGCTGTCCTGCTCCATGAACACCGAATTCATCTTGAAAGCTTTTAGGTGTGATGAATTCTCCCAGTTGGACAATTTATCTCTAAAAGAGCAAAACTGCATACGAAGAAGGATAGAAATCTGTAAAATTTTTGGTAGACTCTCAGGTGTACGAGTTGTTATGTTTCCTGGACTTCAACAACGAACGTAAACGAATGTCGGTGATCACACGGAACTCTCAGGGTGACATTCGCCTGTATTGCAAAGGAGCAGATATGATGATAATGGATCGGTACGCTACCTTCTCCTTAATTGTTTCGAAAACTTTTGAGAGTACAAAAGACCTAAAATCACAACCTTTTTGCCCTTGGGAATGTAGGGCAACAGACTCAGAACAAGTATGATGTGCACTTGGATCATAGTGATTAATATCTGTGAACGTTCAACATTACGTCACACGTGGGACCAACTGTATTGCGACCAATTATGTCAATGCTTTCTAGGTTCAAAAGGAAAAGAAATATGGAGATGTCTTTTGTGTGCAAAACATACAGACATATTCCTATCCATTCTTACAGAATTTCTGAATGTTTGGCTTTCCATTTACTGTCAATTTTTTCCACGGCAGGGTACTGTGTGAAATACAGCCACAAGGATGGTGAGACATGAGCAAGACTCGGAACCTCAGTTGAGCCTCGCAATCGCGATTACCTTTTCCTGGGCTCAAGTGCTACCCATCACACCAACCGATGTCCGTTGTCTTGCTGGCCAAGAAAAGACAATTTCTAAGTTCGACAAATTTAGTTATTATTTAATTAGTAAATATTTTGTCAATCGTTGAATTGAAAACTCGCTCATCACTTATCGTTACCCTCCACTGAAATAAATCAACTCTTTCACGTTCAGGTTGAAGTCGTCAACATCCTCGCTTCTGCTCAATTCCACTAAAACTCACCTTGCCGAATTTGCCAACATCGGTCTACGAACGTTGTGTTTAGCTTACAGGGATATTGAAGCGGATTATTTTGAAGACTGGATGGTAAACTTATTGCTTTTTTCCCGCAACCTGACAAATGCCTTCCTGTTGAGTGGAAGTTTTTTCAAATTCTCAAAAAAAGTTCGCAATTTTTTAAGAACTCCCTTTTAGGGCTGAAGCCAAGTAGGTATCAGTTGTTGTTGTTGATTTTATGGCTGACGTTTCGGCGGCTTCGTCTTCTTTGTCGAGTCTGGTCATTTTTTATGTAACGATGACCATATAATTTGGTTAATTATGTGTAGTGCAAATAAAGGTCTTACATATAAACGGACATCATTTTGTATTACTCACCATTTTATTGCATGTGGAACCACTCGCGAGTTAATCACGTGAGATGATGAGTGTGACCAACCCAGGTCAGAAAATCAAAAAAGTTCGCAATTTTTTAAGAACTAAAAATAAGGCGCCAGACCACGTATGATGAGGCACTCGTCTTTCCGGTTCTTCGTTGGGTTTTTGAAATTTATCTAAAGCGCCTGAAGTGTATTTCATGTTGACGTCTTTGATTCCTGCGCTAAGATCCTGACGCTCACCCCAAAATCAACAGTATTGTGCTTCTGTTCCCTATACAACAGCTGACATCAACCTCGCGTCACCTCCACATGGGCAGCTCATAGGGACATGTACACATATATCGACTATTTATCCCAAGTTCTATAGAAAGGAGATCTTTTGAGTTCACATTTTCTGATCACATTGTTGCATTAATGTGTCTGCAGTTTTCTTACCCAATGTGGAAATCATACTACTTCTAGAATTTGCTTTGAGATCTAAGCACAATCTCCATGCATAGGGTTTCAGTTTCCACATTAACAATATTAACGACTTTGAAGAACGAGTGACCTGGTTCTAAAAATAGGCTCGTTCGCACTTGCGGCAGGCTCGGGGTTTCTTCTCTGGAACTGCATAATATCGATGATATAACGAATTGACCTTGAGAACTTCAGAAACGCTATCAACAAGCTGCTGTCGATATGTATAATCGTGAGAAGAAGCTCGACTTGGTCTACGAGGAAATGGAAAAAGGTACCCTGCTACTTGAAAACCTTCAGTGCGACAGTTTTAATGTACATGGATGTTTTCTGACGACAGTTCTCCTAGAAATGACATTACTTGGCGGCACAGCCATTGAGGACAAACTGCAGGATGGCGTGCCGGAGACGATCGCACGCCTCGCCGAGGCGAACATCAAAATCTGGGTGCTAACCGGGGATAAAACGGTGCGTAGACGTTACTCGATGAATTCTTGCTTAACTCAATTCCGTGTCTTTTTTTTACAAAAGTGATCAAACTTCCACTTTTTTCCCACCTATTTTTCTTTAAAAAAGGTAATTTAACAGCAGAAATGTCTGTCAATTGCTATGTGAGCATTGGTCTGTATTGCTCCTTGGAGCTTTTATCTGCTTATTCACTCAATTGTATTTAATCGGTCACATTAAGATTTATGGGTATACAGAAGATATACATCGTTATAAAAAGTTGGACTTACGGCTTTCTAGGGTTTTTGTGAACATAATGTTATTAGATCGTGAGTTTTAGGAAACGGCAATCAACATCGCATATTCGTGTCGTTTACTTACGGATGACATGAAGGAGATCGTGGTCATCGACGGTCAAACACATTCCGAGGTCGAAGTGCAGCTGAAGGACACGAAGACCAGTTTCGAGAGAGTCATGAACAGCCCTTTAGTTAGTGTTCCAATTTTGTGAGATACGGCTGCGCTCCGCTATCAATGCAAGTGTAGTAGAAGTGATCGGAATTCACAACGTCGTGAAAATGTTACCGTTTGCTAGCGAAGTGCAGCCGCCTTAGAATTCGTTCGGCTCTAGGTTTCATGTCTTCCCTTTATCTCTCCTATGTTTTAAATGTTTTTTTTTCGATTAGCGGCGGCAACCTCCATTCATTAGAGATAGGACGGTAGATGAATATATTCGGAGTGTTGTAGCCAGTCTTGAGGACAGTGATACGGTACATTGAGCAAAGCTTTTTCGCTTTGGTTTGCGCTGTACATTACTAATCGAATTTGTCATGTTAACCGTTTTTTACTAAAACAATAATCTTTTGCCTATTATGCTTTGTTTTGAAAAAAGAACTAGGTGGTTGTGCAAAAACCTTTACGAGAAGGTTTTCATGAAATCGACGGGGAAAAAACTCCGACGTAGTCTGTAAAAGAATTCGTTGGCGCAATTCGTTATTTTTTTTGACTATTGTGTTCTCATTCACTTATATCAACTGATCCATCTTTCTGATTTTGCAAATGGTTTAAACTGTGAATTGTTCGAATAGTATTCTTTATGTTTTGTCAGCCACCACAACGAATTGTTTGCGGTCGAAGTTGCGTCTAGACGTCCAGAGACCAGTTCAGATAATGCTTACAGCTGTGCAAATATGTAGCTTTTGATGTGCTTCGCTTCCTCAGTTGCTTATAGAGGGTTTTTGTCACGTTTTGCAAATTAATCAGTTCAGTTAACTGCATCGGGAAGGCCTCCTCGTTTCGAGATTGAGACGATCCATGCCGACGGTCAACAATCGACGATGACTTTCGGAGGTGAGGTCTCAGTGTGCAGAACGGCAATAAACTTTGTTAAGGTTTTTCCAAATCATTACAGTTACTTCCATGCCTTGTCTTCGGGACTTTTCTTCAATTTTCTTTAGTTGGTACAACTGAAATATTTTGAAATATGAAATATGAAATATTATGAAATAATCTTCACGCTTTTATTTACTGCCTTTTTCTTTTTAATGGCAGGGTATGTTGCAAAATATAACTCGTATATAATGCTGAGATATTTGCAAAACTCCGGACCGCAGGTGTATGCGGTGAGGAACAAACGCGCTATTGTCCTTACCCGGAAGTAGCGCACTTCACCACCACACCATCCGGGTCCTTCGTTTTGCCTGTCTCTCAGCTAGTTCTATTAATCTTTTGCCATCAGCAATCACCCGTCAACGGGATTGATCTAGGGAGTCCAAATCGGCATTGAACCCAGTTAAGCTGAGGCTTAGTTATAATCACAATCATCAATAGAGCTAGCTGAGAGACGGGCAAAACGAAGGACCAGGATGGTGTGGTGGTGAAGTGCGCTACTCCCCGGTAAGGACAACAGCGCGTTCGTTCCCCACCGCATACACCTGCGGTCCGGAGTTTTGCAAATATCTCAGCATTATATAAAAGCTTCATATCTTAAAAAATTATGGATAAGTTAGATGGGAATTGTGGCAGTGATGATGTACTTCACTTGGCTCGCTTTCCCAACAACGAAGTGATAATCAGACGGTACGAATATTGACCGATTCATATCCAAAGAGTATGTCTAAGTAAAATAGAAATTCGGCATAACAAAGGATACGGGAGAAAGGTGGGACGAAGGAAATGAGTTCTGCAGCAAGCCTGCAATGGCACCATATGGGATGGAACAGACGGGATCATCCAAATCCGACTAGTCCGTCTCCTCGACGCTTCCCGCCACAACAGCCAGCTAGGTGTGCGGACGGAGACTCTTCAAACACGGGAATCGTAGGGTCTGGAACTCCTCGACAGGAATTCGACTTTGGATACGGCTTATTTTTGATATACCGGTGGCACCTCGCCAGTCGGCAACCCGTTTCCCTTGGTAACCCCAGTTGGTTTGATCCCACTATCAAAAAGAAATAGGTCGCCAACGGGCTAGGTGCTACCGATATATCAAAAGCAAGCCCGTATCCAAACTCTTCAAACATTTCACGAACATCGGGATATTAATAGAAATTGACAACAACTCTACTAGATCTAGGAATAACAGGACTTCCACTCGTCCTCCCGAGCTTTCAGCGTTTTCGAAAAGGCGCGTCACAGAAATCATTCTTCTACGGACAAAACATCATAATTGACGACTAGGTTGTTAAAAGATTCTATTTTGCGCGATATCTGTATCCATAAAACTTCTGGAATGCTGTCTTTAATGCTTCATACTATGCATATACTTCAAGAATCTGCGTCTTTTTTTCATGGAATAGAAAGATCGTGTTGAAAGAGAGCTCTACCTCACCATTCTGTTTTCATAGTTTTTTTCACGACTAGTCACTGAATATTAAGGCATCCTTCATTTTATACTTGACTATGAAACTAGTTGGAATTTGGATTTTAGGCAGGAAAATGTCTATGCTGGGGTCCCAGCACGAGAAGAAAAGGAAAATGAAAGGCAGGAAAAAGGTGAAAAATGTTTTGGAGAAGAAAGCTAAGGGCTTGAAGCTCAATCAAGTAGACAGAAGAAGGATTGGAAAGGTACCTTCTCTTAATCGCATTTTTTTCGAAAATTTTTGTTTTCATGTTTTGTGGGTCATAGAAGATTTGTTTGTTTCTGTCATTTCTCAGTTATCTTACCGTTGTGTCCACTATTACACATAAAAGGGCGCGTGTAGCAGTGGTCGGAGGGGCCTTGCAATACACATGGGATCGATCGAGGTGCCCCAGGCTCACCAAGCCCTTCATTTCCCCCGGGGTCGACAAATTGGTACTTGTCCGGGAGGACAGCAGCACTGGCTCGATACATCGGTAGGCCACCACGAATCATTGTAAAGGCCGGATTTGAATTCAATCACCTCCAACGATCCTTAATAAAATCGAATGCACGGCGCATCCCTAAAGGGATTGATCAACGCCGAGCTTATCCTTACTGTACATATGCTGAGCGTTAAGAGGTTAGGTCACGCGATAGGACTGGATTGCTACTACATTGAAGACTGTGATGTATTGAAAAACCTACTTCAGGTTGTTATGAATAGCGTTCAGAAATATTCCCTTCAAGGTTGTATCCATGGAGATTAGTGGTGGTATAGGGAAAGGCTCTTGCTATCAGTAGCTCTGTCGTCTTGTGGGCTTTCTCTTCAGTATTTCTTCTTTCTCAGTGTGAATATCTCTTTTGGCATCACTTCACACTAGAACTCACTTGGTTTTTATTGGTATTCACTCGCCAGTTTACTTGTATCACTTGTCTCATTAATTGTCGAGTCACTCGAACAGGGGCCAGTTGCTTTCACTTGTCCCTTTACCGCGCCAGAGTTACTCGAGTTCTGCTCACTCAGACACGAAGAAAATCGTGTTTCCCTTGCACCGTCCTCGTGAATGAATCGAAACATGGGTTCGTTGGCTTTCCTGCATTACGCTTGACGTGGTATAGAACAAGTTTCTTATGGCTCATGTCTAAAGGCACTGAGAGTTTTACCCACTGAGTGTTATTACTCCTCTTTACTAAATCTCCATTAATCTTGCATGTTCCTCAAGCTATCAGTTTGCTGGTGCTTTTTCCTACCATTCATAGTTCTTATTTCAAGATCTATGTACGTCTAGTATAACCATTCATTTATAGAAATTTGTTCCCCTAAGTATAAATACGAGACCATCGTAAGTTAGTTTCCATCGTGCTAATTTCTCAGGTCCAGCTGAAGATCGATCTCCGCTGCTGCGCTGTCGACCCTGGCTAGTATTCGAGCTTCCTCTTAGCCGACCATCCAACTTCGCTACTATGTTGTCCCGGTCTAGTGTTCATAGGACGTCTAGGTTGACGACGCACTGGTTTAAGGAAATTTCATCAGCTTGGCTTTGTATGCCTTATGTTTCATGAGAGATCCTTTTGTTCTGAGTAAGGGTGTTCCGCCTTTATCAGGCTTGCATAACCGTGCTTATATTAGCTGGGTGAAAGGCTTTCTTGGTTTAGCAAAGTAAGGTATAATGTCATCTCTAGTTGAATGTGTTGTCGAGGGCTGGTTGGTTTTTCAAATCTTGCGTTCGTATCCGGTTGAGATCGAGTACTGTTTCAACGTGACATTGTAGTGCATTTCCTTGCTTTCTCCACCAGTTAGGTTCCAACGGTGGTTGTAGATGCTCTTTCCAACTTCATTGAAACTTAGCAAACGAAAATGTAATTTAGTTCCTTACAGCTCTTCACTGTTAGAGCTTTTGGAGGCAGTTGTTTCTTGATGACTTTCAAACTGTTGACTTTCTTAGCGCTGTTGAGAAACAGTTGAACACTTCGGTTTTTTACAATGACACCTGCTAACAATGAAATCACACCGAGATCCGAGTTAAAAAGGAACTAGTCCAAATTTGTGCCCAATTTTGTTTATTGGTTTGTGAGATTTCTTTCCTTTTGTAGGAAAGTAATCGTACACGGATAAAGAGGTGATCCCACTTCATGCACAATTTTGAGATAACAGCGATACCGGTTAGGCAAGACTTCCGTTTTAAAATGAATGGTCTGTTTCACCATTGAGTGTTTCTGACGATCATCGTTGAGAGGAGGACCTCTGGGGTTATGAATTAACATCTTAAATTACCCAAGTGCTCATCCTGTTCATTCTACTTCAACTACTAGATCTCAATGTGAAACTCTTTAGACTAATTGCTGGGTAAAATACAACAGCCTAGTCCTTGGCGATTATTTACTTGGATACTTGGACGGTCCGTCTTCACGACGAGTTGTGCGAACCCCAGCACATATGCCATTCGTTCCTTTCTTTCGCAATCGTAGTCCCTGACGATTAACCTTTAGAAATCATGATGTTCCACGTAGAACTTTTCTAATTCTATATATCTCTCTATATGTCTAATAATCTGATACCACCATGGGGGATAAGAAGTGTGTTGAGGAATAATTCGCCTTTTTTGAGGCGAAATCGTTCCGTGAATATCTAACCTAATCGTTAATTCTATTAGAATAGTCGATGTTGTCGGCAATGCTCATTTTGACAGGAATGTTGAGCATTTCTTCGCCGGTATCGTAAACACCGTTTGGTAGTACGGATCTTCCATACTCTACCGTGTTAATTTCCATATTACGGCGAAGGCGCGATGGGCTTTACTTTTTTAAACTCTTTGAATATCCAAGACTGATTTGTGCAGCTTAGACTTGAAGGCTCGCTACACTTCCACCTAGCCTGCACTGTTCTCTCATAGTATACAGGTTGCTTATATGGTTCCTGTGGCATATTTCACCTCCTGTGGGACCTCCAACTTGCCTGTTTGCAAAGTGTCGGTTGGGATACAGTTCGCGAATGCGCAGCACGTGGGCTCAAACGTGTGTAGGAGAACGTGGCCATAAGTAGTTCATCGAGCTCTGCCGTGGCATTTGTCTCTTCCTGTCTAAATTTTTGGGTGGAAACGTTGAACTTCAAAACCTTCTTCACCTTACTTAAGTGAGAGACCTCCGTCACATTTCGACATCCATGAACACCTTTCAACTACGATGAGGCAGTGAACCATTGGGAAAGTGCAACAGTATTGTTAAAAAAGGGGTTTCTTTTAAAATATTCTAGGGTTCTACTTAAAAGATTTTCTATGGTAATGTCAATAATTAATGGACCGGTAAACCACTAGGGAATATTTAGAGTCCTTTCTGAACATCTGTATTGGTAGTTTGAATATGTAGGAATTCAAACTAGTCCTCTATTCTTATGAGAACTTAGTCTTACTAGCATATTTCCGCATGCATATGAACTCAGTGGTAAGAGAAGCGGAGATAACTGCTTTATGATAAAAGAGACCACGAACAATTATGGAAAGTTGATTCACCACAAATATCTGTTGTTGTTAGCATGTTAATTAGTCCATAACTATCCAATTTTTCTAGCTGAAGGAAAAATTGAAGCTAAAAGCCGAACTTCGCGAGAATGTTAAAGTTGAACTACAAAAATTACGTCGAGCCGAAGAAGAGAATGACGACAGTGCGATGTATGTCCAGTCCTCAGTCGAAAACCATTCCAAAAACGAGAAGTCTGATAAAAGGGTACGTGTTCAATGTGGAAGCAATAGGTATGAAACCAAATTATGTAGCTTTATTTCGTTTTTAGGTGTCTTTCAGTGGAAACATGGCAAGCGTTAAGGTTTTCGATAAGAATGTGAAGAATCTAGAAATTAAGCCGTCGTCGGCGTCTCCAGGGAAAGGTATACTTCGCGCGATGCCGAAAAATGTGAAATCTTTGGATAAAGGAGAGGTGGCCTTGTATTCTACCATTTCTCAGTATTCTTTTTTGTGAGAAACTAAAGTACTATTTAGATCAATGATAGTGGAGAACATAGTATTGCGAAAGACACCGACGTCACCGCTGATAAAAAAATTGACAAGAAAACTTTGGACAGAAGTGCTATGAAAACAACGGCTGAGCCCAGAAAGAAGAAAGTGATCCGAGTGGGTTTCGTTTCGTTCGGGTTTAACTGTACCATGTGGAAGTTCACGTGTGTTTCTTTCTAGGTGACGAAGAAAGTTAAGGAACAGCTGCTGAATATGGATAGAAAACAAAGGAAGGCATTCCTCAGGCAGCTTAAGGTGATGCAGCTTCTATTCATTATTTTTGAATGCTGAGTACTTTTGCACCCTTAGGCTCAGAAAAATCCACATTTCGATCGCGCTATGCAATGTAAGCTGCTCTGGGAAAAAGTTAGAAGGTATGTTCATGTGTTCATCACATTAATAGTGGAATTTATTGTATTACTTACTTACTTACTTGAATACTTAGATGGCCCGTCTTCACTGGTTATGCAGACCCCACATAATTTCCAATGTTTCGGAATTTTGTTGGTTTAGGCATGGTGGTTCCTTGCAATCCCGAGGTCAGCCAAGCCAAGGTCTCCCCAGGTCGTCACCACCACAGGAAGTCGCGGCCCTTGTAGATCAGAGGGAAATTTGCTACCATGCGACTAGTTTGATACCAGGACGGTGGTGTATCCTGATATTGCTTTACTCTTAGCTGGCTTCCTGACGCAAATTCCTGACTCAGCTTGGAAGACCTTGCTGGAGAGATGGTTCCTGCCGCTGCCCAAAACAGGGACATCCCCCAGCCACGATGGGACGATAAACCATTGGCAGGATTTATTGTGTTGGAACTCAGTAATGTCATGCAATAGCTCTAATTTTGATCTGTATGTTGTAGTTTTAGCAAGAAGACTCCAAAGCAAGAGAGAGATGAGTGTGTATCCCAACTTTATGGCCTGGTGAAGGTGTGTAATTCATTCAAGTCCTTTAAGCGTGTTAGCATTTCGTATTGTTCCAGAGGTATTTCTAGGGCTATGCGTCCAAGTTAATCTACGCCCACGACACTTGCCGTATTTTTGAATGTTTACTGGCTTTGAAGAGACCCGGAATCACTTCTGCAAGTGCGTTTCTTCATTCTTCCTGTGTGGTCCTTGTAACGGGTCTTTTTTCAGTTTTTGATGAACTTTCTCCTGAACTCGTGCGGATGGCCAAAAACAAATATGCACACTTTTTCGTATTGCGCATGTTGAAGTACGGGTGCGTAAAGTGCTGAGCTTACTTTTAAAAGTTTTAACACTTTTAATTACACATGTATATGTAAATAGTTCATATCGATCTTTTGCCATCAGCAATCACCCGTCAACGGGATTGATCTGGGGGGCCCAAATCGGCTAAATAGTTCAATTTTTTCAGTTCAAAGGAACAAAGAAATACAATCATCGATGCATTCAGAGGACATGCAGTCTCACTAATGCGAATTGTGTACGCGGCCCAAGTGAGTCTGCTTGGATGTATTCTTTCTGAGCCATGGCTTTCATTTGCTTCATTTAAGTATTCTACCCTCCCAACGATTTACCGCCTTATCGTGGCTTGGAGGTATTCCTGAGTGTCGGACTGCGATGTACAGCGGGGGATTCATCCCTCTAGCAGGGTCTCCCAAGCTAAGAAGGCTTTCCATCAGGAAGCCCAACTAAGAGTGAACCAATACCAGTATCCACCACCGTCCTGGTATCAAAGTCGCATGGTGGTAAATCTCCCTCTGATCCACAAGGGTTGCGACTGCCTGTGTTGGTGACGACTTGGGGCAAACTTTGGTCAGGCTGTCCTCGAGGTTGTAAGGAGCCACAATGGCTAAACCAGCAAATCTCCAGGGAATGGAAATTGTACTAGTACCCGCGCAACCAATGAAAACAGGCCATGAAAGTATCTAAATAAGTAAGTAAACATTCTAGAATTCTTAATTTAGGTTTTGGAAACTGCATATAACGAGTACGCGAACGCACGGCAACGTTTCGATATAGTTTCGGAGTTTTATGGAAGGGAGTTCGTGATGTTTCGCGTGAGTTGTTCACTCAGATTTGAATCGTTGAGACGTTTCTAAACTGTATACTAAATAAAGTCGGACAAACCTCGCACGATGGACGAAATCGTAGCCGAGGAACCTGCAAAGATAAAGCTTATCGTTCGGCATCTTGAGGAGCAGATTTTTGCACTTGTTGAAAAGTAAGTCGTATTACATTTTAAGGTTATTTTAAAATGGTCTTTCTATATTTAACATTTTGCCTTTTTACTTTTGCAGGACAACAATACGTCTCTCTCTGTGTCATCGACTTTTGAAAGACTTTACAACTTATTGCGACTCAGATCAACTAACAAACCTGATCGATTCTTTGAAGGACAGAATTCCCGAATTAGTTCATACTTCGGATGGCTCATACGTTGCTATGAAATGTGTTTGGCATGCTAACGTAAAAGATAGAAAGGTCAATTATGGAGCGAGACTCTTCATGAAGTTTTCTTTTGCTATTCTATTCTTTAATTCTGAGTTTGTTCCAGTTGATAGTAAAAAACTTCAAAGATCTCGTCGTGAAGACGGCAATGGAACACTATGGACACAGAGTTTTGCTAGCAATTTTTGACACTGTAGACGATACAGTGCTTGTAAATAAGTACATTACAGCTGTGAGTTTCCCACTCCATGCAAGTTTTTTGTTTTTGTGAATATTGACTCGATTATGGTCTAGACGTAAGACCGCGTATGATTCACAATACTTAACTTTTATTTACTGATTGTGTGATTCACTTCTCCGCTGTTTAGGAACTCGGTCATGAGATTAAGAAGATAATTTTGGATAGTTGGGGTGAGAAGGTGATTCATTATCTTGTTCATCCTCGAGATGGACGAGGGATGCCACGAGAAGAGATTGAGCTCCTAAGTGAGGTGGTGGATTTTTTTACATTGTCCACTTTTTAAAACTTTTGTTGGAATTTGCATCACAGTTGGCTGATAGTTATTTTTTTCCACGTAATCTTTAGGACCAAAGTTTTATGAAAATTGTATAGAACCGATTGAGACTTCTTTCAAAATGGTATAGATTTTCATAAGGTAGCATCCCAACGACCGCATCCAAGGTCAAGTGGAGCGTCCCCAGATAGCGGATAAAGGGTGTTCCTTACATGGTTGATTTGTGGTACGGATTCCCTCTTTCTACTGCACGGAATAAGATTCACTTTATACTCACACATCATTCATGTGTGCATATGTCCGGTGGATGTTCAACTTCGATTTGTCAAAAGATTGGAGGAAAGTCACTGTGAAATGCGTGGGATGTGGTTTAGAGTCTTGTCTTGCAAACGAGCTATTCCATTATATTTCTTCCTAGAAACAACGGAAATGAGAAGAATAGAAGTGACCTTGTTACCTCACTTTGAGTGATCCTCTGATACGGCAGCGTTGATGAAGAGGCTGTTAAAGTGTCAGGTCCCTTTACACAGCTTGTATATAGGAGAAATGTATTGACAAACTCTGCTTACAACTTGCTTTAGCATCAGAATGCTTTATTTAAAGAGCTGGTGTTGTAGACTGAGAAGCTAGGACACCTATAAGGTAAATAGGCAATTTCAGCACCAAGATTAGCACCAAGAGAACATTCGAAGAATACGTCAGGACGTTAAGACCCATGGTGAATAGCGTGAGAAACTGTATTGGTTCATAACGGTAACGAAGGCAGTCCATGGAAACTCAAATTTGGAGTCTTCCAGTTAGCGATATTAAGGAACAGTAACGTCCACGCAGGCAGTGTCTCTGATTCCTGGTTATCGAGTTGATTAAAACTCGTATTCCATTTTTTACCTCATTAGTATGTGTCATATTGGCTTCAACATTTTGGTAGTCCATCCAAAAACTGTTTCTGCTTTTTATCTCCGGTTGCGTAGCGCTCAGATTTCATAGGTGCCTGTTGAGGTTGGGAGAATCGTAGAGTCAGAACGGTGTACATAAAGCCGTCCTATGTTCTTCATCACTTCATCTCCTTCACAGTTTATATAAGTTCATTAAGGAGGTTATTTCCTCTTAGCTCTTGTGCTTAATCGTTCACTGTATTGAATCATGTTGATTTTTTGATCCAGATACGTCTGGCTATAAGATTCGAAGACTTTTGATCTACTAGGCGTAGCTGTTGGAAAAAAAGGATGAACATGAACTGATTTTCATTCATACGGTGCGGCAACTTTAGACATCAAATCAGCATATCTTAATTACTTGGATACCTGGTTGCCCCGTCTTCAGTGGTTGTGCGGGCCCAGCGTAATTTTCATACTCCTGAGATTCGGTAGTTTAGCTATAGTGGTTCCCTGGAGTCTCGAAGACAGCCTGGCCAAAGTATACCCCATGTCGTCACAACCACAGGCAGTCGCAGCCCTTGTGGATCAAAGGGAGATTTGCTACCATGTGACTAGTTTGATAACAAGACGGTTGTAGACCCTGGTATTGCTTTATTCTTGGCTGGGCTTCCTGATGGAAACGCTGTGGGAGACCCCGGCGTGGTGGGGGAAGAGAGCGAATTCCCCTGCTCTACACCGATATCCAGGAAAACCACCCAGTCATGATGAGGCTGTAAACCGTTGAGAGGAATTAGCATATCTCATTTTTTTAATTGAGTTAAAAGCCATTAGAATGTATAGATCTTTGCCAGAATTGAAAACCGTAGCAATAACAAAACGAAGGGTATAATTCTATGCCATCGACTTTTACACCTGCGTTACCTAGTTCTCAGCACGAATTTCTCCAGAACGGCTATTAATAATTTTGTGGCGTGATATCGCTCTGATCTCCCATCGTATCTCCTCCCATTACCTCCTCATCGTGGCTGGGAGGTGTTCCTGGGTGTCGGACTGCAATGTATAGCAGGGGATTCATCCCCTGGCAGGGTCTCCAAAGCTGATAAGGAGTCCGGCGTTTCCATCAAGAAGTCCAACTATGAGTAAACCAGTACCAGGATCCACCACCGTCGTGGCATCAAACTAGTCACACGACGGCAAGTCTACTGATTCACAAGGGCGGCGACCTCCTGTGGTGGTGACGACATGGGCAGGTTTTGGCCACGCTTTGCTTAGGACTCCATGGAACCACAATGGCTTAACCTGCAAATCTCAGAATGATGAAGATTATGCTGGGGCCCGCACAACCAGTGAGAATGTGCCATTCAAATGTCAGGTGTATGATATCGCTCTGTAGGATTCCTTTCTTTGCACCTGCGGCAATGTCTTTGTAGAATAGTTATTAGGTTCTGTAGCTAATGAGGGGTTTTTTCGTATTGATAAGGATTACCGTAAACGTGCTGGGAATGCATATCTGACCTATACAATGACATACGGTGCCATTCCGATGCATGGAGCCAGTGACGCTATTCTCCTAGCCAAATCGGGTACCAATTTACCGATCCTGGAAGGATGGAAGGCTTAGTGGGTCGTGGGGCGGGAATCGATCCCACATGTATTGATTGCAAGGCGCCTCCGAACATTGCGCTACACGCACTTGTTTGCAACAATGCATTAGATTTCTTTGTCGTAAATACAGTTTATTTTCGAAACCTCTTCCAATGTCATGTAAGTCTCCGAGCCACGGTGTTGTATTCGGGAGCTGGAAGCAGCTTTTCGAGATCATCTGGCCGTAACCTTGTCGGTATCGGGTTCTGTATGTTTTTTCACCGTCGTAATCTTTAGCTAAGAAAAATCAGAGAGTCAAAAGTAAATGGACGCTTAACAGCACTGTGCAACATTGTTGCAGATAAACAGGTGTGCTCTGTATCAGAGAAAATAAAGCTGTTCCTACTGCGCTGTTGTTACTTAAACCTTTCGCAATCATGCGCATTGACTTCGATGTGTACACTGCTGCACGTTTCCAACGGTAAATATTGATTTAAATGGGTCTGCTTTTTTTGCCGTATTTTGCCACACAGAGCTTTTTTTCTAGACTTTTTTAGTCAATGAATAGCTATTCTTAATCCGCTGTACTTTCAAGAAGCCGCTCTCAGACGGTGGAGTGGAACCGCTGGATGTAAAAGAAAAAACATGAAAAAGACACAGAAGTTACTTCAGACATCGTAGAAAATCGTACTTTAGTGGTTGGGTGATGAACCGTCTTTTTTCCATAAGAATGTTAAAGCACACAGGACAGGTGTCCAAGAGCATAGGAAGATGGGAACATATACAGAAGAACATAGCGGATATGGAGAAATTAAGGAGACAGAAAATTTGTGGGGAACCGATTAGCGATAACCTTAAGAAACCGGTATGTCTTGTTTTTTGACAGGCTCACAGACCGCACATTTTGATCTCAGTGCGCGTTTCGTTCGGCCCCCGTGACAGTCGGTCTGGTGGAGCTGCCAAGCGAAATTGGCAGCGCTCTTGGAAGAACTAGTAACACGCTGTCCATTGAAAGTGTAAAGTTTCTGATTGTCTTTCGGTTGTCTTACTGCAGTTCTATGAGCCACATGTGTTTTCAGTACTGAAGTCATCTTTGAAAGCATTAAGATGTAAAAACATGCGTATTTCGGTGAAATTGATTGTTGTAATGAAGTTTAATTTCCTGTAATTTGTTCATGGCATTCTTTTTTTTTCATAACTTTTTTTTTCAGTTTTTCTACCCTTCATTACTTATGTGTTTTCCAGGGCGATTTAAATCCCTTCAGTAAGAAGGAAAAAAAGGACCGTTATGCGGAGCTATATGGGAAAATATGTGATCCACTATACACTTATCTTTCTGCAAATATGGAATCCCTGATTTTTGAGAGTAATAGGTCGAAATTCATCGCTGCTTGTTTAGAGAGCACAAGTGAGTAGACTTTTTTTAGTAAGTTTCTTATTACCGTTTTTCCACTTTAGTCTTAAATGGGACGTTTTTAGGTCCTTATGACTTATTCGACCGACGAGTACCGGTCCAGATGCGTAAGAAATGTAACGAAGCTCTTGTTGAAATAGCGAAACAGGTTTTTCTCGTAATATGGGTTTTAAACGCCTTACTTCTGCGAAAATTTAAATGTTCAGGAGTTTATTCCAATGGATAATCAACGCCTTCATCTTATAGAGCACCCTGCTGGTCATTTTGTTTTAATGGCTGTACTGAGGTATGTTAAACACAATCATTTGTAGCACGGTGAAAATAGGTAGCCTTCGTGCGCACAAGGCTTAATATAAAGGATAAAGCTCTCGAAGTTGATCAATTCCTGAAGGATGCGCCATGCATTAGACTTCATTAAACATCCTTGGAGGTGTTTGGATGCTTATCTGGTCTTTACAGTGACCCGCGGTGGCCTACCGATGTATCGAACCAGTGCTGTTATCCTCATAGACAACTCTGGTACCAATTTGGTGACCCCGGAAGGATGGAAGGCTTGTTGGGCCAGGAACGGGGGAACCAATTCCATGTGTATGACAGGGCGCTTCCGACCACTGCGCCACGTGCGCCCGCGCCCTTCGCGCACAAGGCTTATAGATCTCTAAATATCATCCAGTTAAGCTCCTTCTCAATAATTTGGTTCCACTGCTCTAGGAAAGCTAAAACGTTGATTTTTTTTTTTCGTCGGACCTCATGTGTACATTGTTCAAGCCAAATAAGATTTAACTCCTTAGGAAGAACTGCGAATTTAAAAGTGTGTGTTGATGCGTACCAATGATATTAATCAACGTTATGAACTTATCCTTTGTTCGTATTAGGTCCGATAAGTTTTTGCCGGAGGAACAGCGTCTTTCCGTTGCAATTGTGAATAACCTGACTAAGGAGGATCTGGGTTCGTGGATAGCTTGTAACAAAGTAAGTACAGATCTCATGTCCTTTCTGCGTTTCATATAGTTGCCAAATGCGAGCTTTCAGGGTTGTCATGTATTATTAAAAATGCTGCATTGTGGATCAAATGTGGTCCGAGAGAAAATAAAACAGGCTACGAACATGAAGCAATTGAAGGAATACACTTTTCGAGGTGCGGTGTTACTGGTTGAGGAACTCGGGAAAAGTTAGAAATTTGGATACATTTTTTTGCTCCGGTCTGCCCATTGGATTTGTTGCTTTCATTCCTGTATTTGTTTTTGTTTTTGTTTTTGTTTTTGTTGTTGTTGTTGTTTGATTATGAATGTCAATTTTTCCGTTAAAATTATTCATATCTGACTGATTAATGAGCGGAACTAAGATAGATGTCTGATTGATTCCTGACACCTTGAAGTTTTTGTTGGCAATTATTATACGGAGTCAGCGTTGATTATGAGTTCAGCAGAGTAGGTGATGTTCAACTGATGTATTTTGCTGTTGCAAATGTTTGAAGTTGTGTATGGTGAATTAAGAAGTTATATGTTATCTTGGTGCCTTCTGTGAACCTATTTCGTTAGTATTGAATTGGGCTACTACTGCCAGAATGATATTATATGATATGTGATATGCCAGAGTTTATCCCGATAGTGGATGTGGTGTAGTGTAAAGAATTACAACTGCATTTAAACGGTATCAGGCTCGATCCTACGCTGATATGGTGGATTTACTCAACTGGATGATGTTGGTGAATTTTTGTGGACTTCAAACTTATACCAATGATGTCTCTGGCATTAACCATTTAGTCGTGAATTGAACATGGAAGTGATGGAGGATCTAATGAAATTATTCGTCTGGTAGTCCAGCTGTTATAAGTGGATGCTATCGCCAATTGCAAGAAATTAATGGAGACCCCATCTGTTACGTTGCATTGAAAGGACGTCATAATTCTTAAATGAAAATCTGGCATGGTGTGATTAAGAGGAAGAAGCGTAGGACATATGTCATTGTGGTGGTATTTTTGTGGTGATTTCGTTCACTTCATGCAGTAAATAATTGTCGAGGTTCTGGATCGCCCAATTCGGTTGACGTCTTCTAGAACTTGGTTTGCTTGCGTCTAGTGTACCACTAGTTATAGATCCGTGGCTTGTGTATCTGCTTCAAGGAATGTATTCATGTATTTTAAACTGCTCCCACATCGTTCTCGTTTAGGGATGGTTGCTGGTAGCACTGTTGGGATTAAAACTGGTTAAGAGAAGGGCAAAGCAAGAGCATCGATAGTGCAATATATAACACCTAAGCTCCTGGAAAGGGTAATCGAGGTTTCGAAGCTCATCTGGGGTTCCGAGTTTACTTATATCTTCACATCTCGAGATCGTTCATTAACGGTTTCGTGTTGATTGAGTAAGTCAGTTTTACCGGTGGTTCCCACTTCTTTGCGTTCAAGTATTAATTCGTGAGTAGAAAATCCCGTGCAGAATTCATGTTTACAATAAAGAATCGGATTTGCCTTTAGCGGATTTTTATTTGAACACTTAAATTAAACAAAAATGGAAATGGAAACGCAGATATTAAAATAGAAGTGTTAAGTAATGTCTATGCTTTCAGATAGTGTTGAAAATGAGCATAATGGTTTAGAACTTTCTTTGAAAGCGAAGGGTTAAATAATAGTCCCGCATAAATTGCAATGAGGATTTCGAATAACGCTGAGGTGTGTGGAGAATCGGGCATGGCAGTTCCGAACAAAGACGTCAGCGTGGGAACCGGTTTCACACGTTCTTCGAAGCTTTTCGCTACCGATGATCAAATTATGCATCATCTAACTGCCTCGATAGAAAGGCAGTAGTATAAGATATTTGAAACATAACAAGACGTCATCCTCGCGCAGAGGGTCTTATCAATAATTATTTGCAGTCTTATTTTAACTCCCCGCGCCCATCTGTCTCATGTTTTGTCGTCCATTAAATAATTTATGCATTCTCATCAAATCATTCTTTTTCTGGTCCTCTAGCACCGGAGAAAATCGTACCCCTCTCCTTCCTGTCAGCAATAACCAGAACTCGGTCAGTCCTAGCTAAGCCGAGAATGTGAAAATGTCCAAGTTTCTAAATCCATATCACGCAGCACTTTTCTACAAATCATTACGAAAGAACTTCAGTAGGAGTACAAAAGATTGGAAGTGCTCTGGATTGGAAGGCTGAAATTAAAATGAGTTGTGCATAGAAAACCGCAAAAAATCCGTCTTATTTGCAGGGAATCTGTCTTTCAGGGATCCTTATGGAGAGTTCTGTAAAAGGTCAGCTATTGAGGTGTACCACGCTATACCCATTATGCATGGTGTTCCTACGGCATTTTAAAATTGAATCTTTCCTCGGAAAAGATCGAGCAGTGTTCCGATTACACGTCACAATGTAATCCAAAACAGATTCACAACTGGTATTGCCTACTTGCAAGGATTAAAGAAATCCACTAAGAATCTACGATCGCTTCGTTCTGACGAGTGTATTACGGTACAACAAAAAGTGTTGTGTATAGACGAGATCTGGGTAAAACCTCTTGGTGATAGGTACTACGCTGTGGTAAGGTGTGCCGACTAATTCGTCTTCTTTCGTAGACATGAAACAATATGCATATGGCTTCTGGCAATTTGTCTCCTTTTTTCATGTTGGACAACGTAGTAAACTCATGAATAGTCAGTCTACAACAGAATAAATTAGTAAATGTGATGATTAGTAATAGAAGATGTTCCCCAACCGCTTTCCATATATGCTGCATCCATTCGTTTCCAGATTTAACCGAATTGGGATTCCGGTTGTTTCCTCATAGCCAGAAGCATATCTATCCAGCTAGTTATGAATATGCTTAGGAGTATCTGGAATACATAAGTCAGTCTGGCGCCGGAAGACCATTAGGTAAAGATCTATCCACCTCGAAGAGCACTTACATAGCGTTCTACGGACCACTTTTAATCCCTTATTTGGGGATACCTAAATCTCGCGCACGCCATATGGCCAGCCGACGGAATAGCTTGAAGTCTCTCAAATGAAGAAAGAGTGGTATTACTATTACCCTAACAATAACGACTTGCCAGTTATGATAATAATATTGTTAACGACAATAGTAATTAAGTAGTAGTAGAAATAAACAAACAAGTATAACGACCATGAAAATGCCGAAATGAGCGTGAAACAAGAATTACATCTGAGATCCTTAAGACTTTAGAGCCTTGTTAAGCGTTTTATTAGAAGGACACTCGCTGAATATTTCCTTAAACCAGTGCTCCTAGGATTTCTGCGGAAACCAGGGAACTCGTGTCATCGATTAATAACTATAGAAAGTCTCTAAACTAACTAGACGCTCAAATTTTTATCGTTATGCGATAATAAACATTTTGAAAGAGGCCTTAAGCTTGCGTTGTTCTTTTTTCCGCAAAAAGAGTATGTTATCTGTTCTTATGGTTTCATCGTACTTTGCCATCCACAAAATTGGCAAGAAATGGTAGTATAAGGATCCTCTTCGTCGTCAATTAGTTCGTAACCGCTTGCATGACCGTCTGAGTGGAACAGAGAATTGGATAATTTGCCCTTATTGCAGGGAGTGTGATTGCATGAATTCAGGTATGGTATGCCTGATCTCTTATAATGCTTCCCGATATGAATACTTTGGCGAGATGGGCAAAAAATTATGTATTCGTATAAAGGAACACCTAGATGGCAAACGAAAAGCAATGCAAAGAACCTCATTAGGGACGCAGAGGATACAAAAGCATACCGGAGACGAATTTGATATCGAAGTTACTGTCCTCGCAAAGGAAGGCAAACGACAGCGAGCAAACTTCTTGAGGCTTTTTGGATAAATGCCAAAAACTCTAGAATAAATAGCAAGAAGGAATGCCCAGCGATTACACGTAATTCAGCCCCGTATCTTCGGATACACTTTTGATGTGGAATGGTATACTCATCAACCATACACGATTCTAAGCAGCTGTTCAAACTGTGGGTTTTGCGAGATGATTACCATTGAGGTTTTCATCTTTCAATTTGTGCTATTGAAGCGTTTTGCATAATAAATTGCATATCAGTACAGTCTTCCGGGCTCTGAAGAAGGCGATACTGACGAAATAATATCTTCTGCTTACTCAACAAGAATATAGAGAATTATTTCGCCAATGTCGAGGTTAGCAGAAAGTCGGTCGTGGGGAATAAACAGCTTATTAATGTGAGATTCACCTTGTTACAAAGTCTACAAGCGGTCGATGGAACGAATATTCGCAGAGTTGGCTGCATCCACGAAAATCAGCGCTTCTGTGGAGGAATCCGTGTCTCAGGTCAGTAAACTTCCTTCTGATTTACAAAGGATGGCAAATACCTGTGGTGAAGACCTGGAAACTCCCTAGCGAGGTTTTCAAGAGTTTCTAGAGAAAATTATACTGAGCCAGAATTCGGTATGACGGTGAGAGGAGAAGTCTATGGTTCGTCAAATTGCAACCGGGTTCACATATAAACTCGTCGATTTCTATGCATGGCGAATGCTAGAGGACAGAACGAATAAAGTCAAGTTAATAAAGAAGGAGCGTACCGGGAGTCGCACTACATTTGAAGACGGGCCTCCTAGGTATCTAAGTATAAATATGGAACTGAATAAACTCGTTATGGACTTGGTGTATTACTTCAGGTCTCCCTTATAGTCTTTTATGTTTTGAATGTCGTGTAGAAAGTTCCTTGAGACGCGGCGATTGATCCGGAAAGAAGTGAGCAGGCATGATTAATCTTAGTCTATAGGAGGATGATCCTCACAAATACGCATCTAACGCTGACGCGAACTATTTTAGAACGAGTAATATTATCCAACACATATCCCTTCCATTGAACATGATCACGCTCTTTAAGAATAATGAAGCGAGGCTGGGACTATCGCCTATATCGGATTTTAATCGGTTTATACTCCGAAGTCTGACGAGAAAACTCAATAAGACTTGTAGGACTCCGAGCTGGTGTGAACGGATGGCATTCTTCAATACTGCCTAGTGAGTAGTTTCTCGATCTTTGTCAAACACCGAGAATAACTGCAAATTGTCGTTCATTACAATCGGACGAATCGATAGCAATCGTCGATACTAAGAGAGGTAAGGTCAACCTATTCAATAAGACCGCAGGTCTTTGTCATATCCTGGAGTTATCACATCAAGAACACCCGAGATTAATACTCGACCTGAACATAAATTTCATCTGTGAGCATATATATATATATATATCATATATATATATATCATATATATATATATATATATGCGCTTGAGGCGAGTGTAGCGCAGTGGTCAGAGGCGTCCTGGAATACATATGAGATCGATCGCCACTCCCCAGGATCACCAAGCCCTCCATCCTCCGGGGAAGCCAAATCGGTAGCAGGCTTGTCTAAGAGGATATCAGCACTGGCTCGAAACATCGGTAGGCCACGGCGATTCAATGTGTAGGGCAGATATATATTCAATCACCTCTAACGATGCTTAATGAAGTCGAATGCATGGCGCATCCCTCAACGATTGATCAACGGCGATCAGTGGACCCAAAAGTATATACTCTACCTTTCCTGCCAAATTACAGTTACCTACCCTCGCTGTCAACTCGTTTTAAGATTGTATATATATGTATATATATATATATATATTTGTTCCTTACGTGACCTATCTTCGTAGATGTTATGTTCAACATTCCCGGACGCTTCTTGGTTTCGCATGTGCATTCGACAACTGATTGACAATATTTGATTTTATTTATGAATGTCAGTGAATGCCAATGAATGCTGGTCGAGTCGATACTTCCTATCTGGAAGCTGAGCTTATTGAATAGCATTACTACCACTGCGCTACCCGTTGGTGGGAAGATAAACACATTGGGTGGTTACATCGGTAGGCACCAGCTAGTCATTGTATAGAGAAAGTATGAATTCAATCGCCTCTATTGGGCTTAATGGGGTTCAGTGTATGGTTCACTCCTATGGGTTTGGCCAGCATTGAACGGTTTCTTTTTTTCTACATTTTACGTATATACATATGTTATTGTTCTAGTACTTCTAGTACGTATAGTAGGACCTGGTAATGTATAATGGATCGCTGTAGATTTGCAAAGAATTCCGCTCTCACCGATCTTATCTCATGGCGTGAAATCAGAGCCCAATTCTGTTCTACGAACGTAGCAGAAAGTGTGTTGTATTCGCTATGACGTTAAGGGCCTTTCTTTGAATTTGTTTTTTTCTACTTTTCAGCAGCTCTTTGATGTTCTTCGATATTTGTTTAGAGCTTGTGCTCGACTTTTGAAAAGCTTCCTCGTAGTAGGTTTGGGGAACTTTTTCTGGCTTCTCATATTCTTCCGTCAAATTCTCGTTTTCGCACCAGTTGTTATTGGAGAAAACCTCAACGAAAAAGGATAGCTTTAGGACTTGTTTCCCTATTTTCTACAGTAACTGAATTTCTTTTAAATTTCCTTTTTAAAGACAATTGCGAACGGAGAGGGGTGGGATTGGCAACAACGCAGAAATATGGAACGGCACGAACTTCAGACAGACCACCTTTTATTGGCGAGGATGTGAGTGATTTCCCCATGAGACCTAGCATTTGGTATCTCCTGTCTACAACGATGACGATGTTCCTTGAATAACGGATTTTCGTGCAAGAAATGAACTGTAGAGCGTAGTCCCGCAAGAAATGGTCTCTCCATTTCGCATATTATTTTCTTACTCAGTTTTCTCGATTCTGTTCGTTTGCAGTTCTTCGGCATTCATGAACGTCGTCCACACCAAATCTGTACTTCTCGTTATAAATGAGTTCCTCGAGAACCAAAAAAAGAATTAGAATGTACCGAGTTATGCTTCATCAGGTGCCGATTTTTGCGACTAGCTGCTGATATTTTTGATTAGTTTTTTATAAAGAAGTGAAAATCTTAGAATTAAAAAAGTGGGAGACGAAATTTCCTGAGAATCGACGAAATGGTGAAAGAATGGTTGCGCAACAAAGTCAATGCCACCACTAAGCGATAAGCCCTTCACCTGAGATGACAGTGGTTGCATCAATCACCCGCTAAGGGGCAGCTGTCGCGCGTTAAAAATGCACCTCGTTTAACCAAGATAAAGCCTGACTGTATTTAACCAAGAGACCCAACTGCATGGACCACACAGAAACACCCTCGAAGTTCACAACGGTCTGCTGGGAATAGCATCTATCCAAGCCTTAATGTATGTTGCCTACGAGGAGGCATTCAAGAGAATCGAAAGCAATGTGTATGATCAAATTAAGCGGAGGCGGACATAGGGAATAACTGGGTAGAACACAACAAGCAGCGTGAGCCACCTTTGTACCTCCGTCCAAATCGCTGATCCCGAAGATTGAAGAGGATTGATCAACGCTGAGAGCTTTATCCTTTTTTATCTAAGTGGTAAAACATTCTAGGAAATAAAGATAAGTGTGCTGATCACATAGATAGAGGGAATATCGATGCTAGGCGAGAAGAACGTTAAAGTGAATCCTTAAAAAATCAAGACGACTTCGACAGACATATCCAAAAAGGTCTACAGGCGTGTTCCTTGCAAGCGCAAGTTAGCAATGTCATAGGTGATATCCTATTATGTCGATAGAGAATTCGGCCCCACCAATGCCGGCGGTGGTTGTTTATAGTGATGACCTGAGAATGTCCTTGTAGGTATCTATGGAATCATATGATAACTGTCTAACCAGAAAAGTGCCATGTAGATGGAAATTGTGGTGCTTCTGGGATGCCTACCATTTGAGGTTGTTTGCTCTTTGAATCTTCAATTCTGACCTAATCGATTCTCTCCGAAATCCTGGGATAGCCGTGGCAGACATTCTGACGTCTTCATCAAGAGCAGTTGCCCATCGTTTGTGGATTGGAAAGTGCACCACAGACACGTTTGCTACCAATTTCCTGATCCTGGGTGCGATTAGCCTGTTGCGGCAACGAAACGTGGCCTTATGAATGAACTGCATCACTGCCATTGTACTACCTGCGCCCAGGTTTGAATTAGTGGTCAAAGTAATTATAGCTAAGTATTACGTCGTCGTCAATCACGGATTGTTCACGATAGCAATCACCTGTCTTCTAATGCTCAGTTATCCGTTGCTGTTTAGTTTCGGCCTTGAGTTTTCAGTTTTACAAAAAACAGATGTAATATATTCGTGTTATATTCCGGATACGTATTCGCTCATTGTGTTTCATTTTCAAATGACAAATTCCACTCCGACAAAATGACGTCACTCCAGAACTCCAGAAATGTTCTGGTCTACACTCTCTCCATCTCAATCCCTCCTTCCAACATCGATTCGTTTAATCGTCTTATTTAGCTTCTAGAAGTCTCGTTCATATTGTTGTTGAAAAATTTAAGGAAGCGGAACCGCCCATGTGGACTAACGATCGTTGCTCAGATAGAAACGAAAGGTCGGTGGGTTAAATATTGTCCACCTCAAGCGCGATCTCTGAATTAAAGTGCCTACAGCAACATTGTGAGCAATTTTGAGAAAACAGATACTTTATAGCAGAAGGAAGAGCATTAAGGGTTATAAATAGCAATGACTGATTCAGACGAACATTTCGTTTGTTGGTTTCGATGTAGTAAAGGAACAATCATAACCTACCTGGTAAACCATACAGTCGAAATTTTCATGAATGTTTCGCTTTCTTTCTTAAATATTAGGTCAGGTACTGATCAATTGGTGATTATCAAACATAATGGCGATGGTGGTAATGATACAGTGATTTTCAATAGAACTAATCCCGTACTCCTAAGTCCGACTTTCTATTAACCTTGGCATTGATTGAATATATCTTTCTACTTCTGTTCAGCAAGCACGAGGTGCTATTTTATTTCTTTATTTACGCACAAGCTGACGTTTCGGCGGATTTCGTCTTCCTCAGAGCCTGGAAGGGTCAAGTTGACAGCAATCCACTCGGCCAAACACCTCCATAACCAAACAGAGAAAACGCTAAACCAAGATTTCAATCACATTTAACACAGCTCTGCACACTCACCGCTTTCTATGAGTCTTCCACTGACTATGTCGCGTGAAGACCGACCGCACAGAATTCACATGGAAGCGTAATGCTGCTCTGAGGAAGGCGAAATCCGCCGAAACGTCAGCTTGTGCGTAAATAAAGAAATAAAATAGCACCTCGTGCTTGCTGAACAGAAGTAGAAAGATATAATCCCGTACTTTCATCTCTTCTGGTTTTACTTCATTTTCTTCATCGTGGGTATATAGTTGTGTCCCAAACTTGTTCTTTCCCCTTTTAACGGCTTTTTTTCCATACAGAATTCTTTCTAGAATTTAACATTTAACACCATCCTCTCTCTCCATAATGTCGGCAAATCACCCAATTAATGAATGAGTAACCTGCTTTTCCATTTTTTCACAAGCTAGTAGTCGATAAATAGTACCTGCGCCACCTGTGATTGCATCGATCACTGTCTGACTTGATCAGTCACCAGTAATGAATGTCTTCATTGGTGTCCGTCGCACGTCAGAGTTAGCCTGTGGGTTCTTCTCACTAGACTACACGAATAGGCCGTTTCCTGTTGTTACAGTTAGACATGCACATTTGTAGCCTCTTGGTTGTATGCAACTCCAAACTTTCTCCCACACATACTTTCCACTCAGTTGAAGGCTTTTAGCGGAATCGTAGTAGAGGATACAATCCGCATACGTGCAATACACCTATGTAAATATGTGAATGTTATTACGAGTATACGGAATGCATGGGTTAATCCGAGGCAGCAGAATCACCAGATTAAATTATATTTTTCATATGCTGGAAACAACAATATAAATCTATTTACGTCTTAGAGAGAATACGTGGTCATTTTTGCTCTGTGGTCTTCAACCACCTGCGATTTGGCGACGCGCCTCATGACCTCATGAGCTCGAGATTCCTGACATTAAAGAAATACATGGTTAGCAGCTTCACGTAGGAATAAAGTTACAGTGAGACTTTGCTAGCAATATAAATCCTTGATGTTATTTTGTGATTTCCGTTCATCTAGAAAGTTTTGATACCAAGCATATTCCGAAAGCTACATGAATGTGAATGTGAATTAGTCATAAACACAATCATTTTAGGAGTATTAGATAAAACCAGAAAAAAAACCGTTTATGAGGTTCATCTTTCTTTAACTGAGCAAAAAACATTTTGAAGCTGCACTTTGTATGTAGCTTCCCTATGAATGCTCACAGTCAGAAAAGAATCTTATAGCAGTAGAAGTTCGAATAACACTTTCATGTGATTATGATTGATCTCAAGGGTTACATAATCAGTTCCGCTGGCATAACAAACACTAAGATGGGGAACAACACTTTTGACCTGAAGCAACAGTTTTTATTCTCATTCTAACCTTAGAGTGTTTATTGTTTTCACCATGAAAGTGTTTTCACTATCGTCACTTTTTATTTAGCGCCTATTCTTTCTTATTGGTGAGATATAACCATGATGATTCTGGGATGTCTACAAAACTTCGGACTGCTGGTGTCTGCGGTGGGGATCATATACGCTATTACCGTTTGCGGGGCCTAACGAGTACACCATCACGCCATACCAGTCCTTGAGTGGGTAAAAGGTGACGACATTGTGATTTATACCACAGCTTCAGCTTAACTGGGTTCATTGCCGATTTGTGCTCACCTGATCAATCGCGTTGACGGGTGATTGCACCTATAGGTCAATAACCCGGTTGAGAGACAGGCGAAACGAAGGAGTCACAACTGCCAACACTCGTCAACCACATGCGACTATAATCAGCTGTTCTAAACTTCCTCATTGGAAGTCACGAAAAAGCGGCTCTGAAGAAGGCGTTACTGCCGAAACGTCAGCTAGCGTTGTATTGTATTGTGTTTTTATGGAAGTAAATGTAGGCTGTTTAAAAAACCTCGCGATTGCTGAACAAGAAAACGACACATTCATAATTCCAATGCCGAGGTTAAGAGAAAGTCGATCCTGGGGAATATCTCAACATTATTATGTTTTCAATAAACTCAAATTGCCTAGCTAAAAGTGTTACTGAAAAGTTTTTTTTTGAGAAACACAAAGTGTGAACAGATTACAGAGGTGGCACTGTTCTATGAAAACAAGGGTTTCCTTTGTGTGAGGGACGGACCTTGCACCGGTTGCTAATCGCACTACTTTGTGGAACACCTCCCAGTGATGAACAGCCGGTGGAATCCATACCAAGGATGACCATATATTATGAAGACCTTATATTACATTGTGCCTACCCTGGGACTCAGACAAACTCACGGAATAGGCTTGACATCAGTGTTTACGTCGAATTTGTTTATAACTTATGCATTTATAACGCAAAAAATGGGGAAAAACGAAAAAAAACCAGGCTATCAGTTCCTTGGGACGATTCATAAATTCGACTCCGCTGCCTATCCTAGAGGTGTTTGAATGCATATTCTTCCTCTATAATATATCTGGAGCGTATGCTGATTACTGATGGCGCTGATCGATAGAACCAGCTGAGATACAGGCGAAACGAAGGACCAGCATGGTGTGGTGGTGAACGCGTTAGCCCCCCGAAAGGACAACAGCGCGTTCGTTCCCCAACATAGACACCTGCGGTCCGGAGTTTTGCAAATATCTCAGCACCATTGTGGTTGTTTCACATGTAATACCCTGCCATGAAAAATTATAATAGGCAGCAAATAAAAAGTTAACATATCTGGAGTATATCAATCCAGCGCCCTCCCCATTCTCTGACATAACGTGCATAACGTGGCACCAGTTTGCCGGTCCAGAACTGTCGGAGAACATGCTTTGATCGGGTCACAGGATGGAATCAAATACTAGATGCATATTCCAAGTCACCTCTAACCACTGTACTACTCGTACCGATTCCACAAAGACGTAATCATATTCATTCATGGGTATATAGGTATGCTTGTGTGTATGGGAATTGTAATAAATCCCACGACCGACTTCCTATTAACCTCGGCATTGATCAAGTAATTCTTTGTATTCTTGTTGAGCAAACGCGAGGTGTTATTTTATTCCTTATTCACGAACAAGCTGACGTTTCGGCGGATTTCGCCTTCCTCAGAGCCTGGAAATATCAAGTTGACAGCAATCTATTCGGCCAAACACCTCCATAACCAAAGAGGGAAAACACTAAACCAAGATTTCAACACACCTTTGCACATTCACCGCTTTCTATGAGGTTTCCACTGAATATGTCGCGTGGAGACCAACCGCACAGAATTCACATGGAAGCGTAATGTGCCCCTCCCATCAGAATAACAGGCTTACATATTACTGCCCAATATTACGTGTGACAATGAGGCATTCTTCCCTGCGGTTTATTTTCAGATTTCTGGAATTAATCCAGAATGCCTCGAGAGTTTTGCGAGCTTGTGTTCTCGATTCTTGTGCGAGGATCGTGAGACGTACTTCAAAGTCCTCCCCGTTATGTCTCTGGGTCCTACGCGTGCCTAGTGGGGTGTTTGGTTTACGTCTCCCGACTAGGTGTTCTTTTATACGTACGCAGAGTGGTCTACCCGTTTCGCCAATGTATTTGTCTCCGCACGCCTTACAGGAGATAGTAAGAGATAATGGGAATTGTGTTCTTCATATAGATTCCACTAAACCCTATAATTCAATGAGTGAGAACCACATGGTAGGCATAGCCAGATCATGTCCACAAGATTAACACTTTTACTCTGGGTTGACTTAACTATCATCTATGAATATCTCAAACCGGCTCTCGAAAGTACCTGTGGCTGTTCCCTTACAGTACAAATAATGGACCTCGTATCAAATCCGTGACTCGCGGGCTTTCAGCGAAAGGAGCCCAGTCGTCATATCAAGTGTGTGACTCGTGGCCTTTCGGCGAACGGAGCCCAGTGGGCAGCTTTGAAGCATAATAATGATGAATGGAAGTACCTTACAAATACCTGCTCGAATAAGTCGATGATCAACAGAACCACGGTTAATTACGTGTCAGTGAGCGATGCAAATATTAGTAAACAGTAGAAAATGTTCACTTTTTGAGCTTAGATATCGTAAACTTGGTAAACAGTGATGGGTAAAATTTTGAGAATGAGGGGCGAAAATTATTAACCGGACCAAAAAGAGGTTCTCTTGACTTAAAGAGTTCTCGTTGTTTTAACATTCCAAAATGCAGCAAATCAAGGATAAATAATAGGGTGGGAACGTCGAAGAAATCGGTCGAAGGTCGAGACCCACAGTGTCTGCTCTTTGATGTGAGCCGCCATAGTCCAGAAATGGGCGGGGCACGCTCGAAGGATGTTCTTTGTCGAGTGTCGGTCGCTTCGGTTTTCTGAAACATTGGGTACAAACCTCCTAAACACGCCTGAAGTTTCTGCTGTGCTAATTTAATCTATAGGCCTTAGCCGAATTCAGCCTTCGATATTAGATTTTCTCGAACTATCGTTATATAAATACTGTTGTTAAAGACATATTTCAGCGTATTTCCTCTGCTAACTTAAAACTCCCTTTCATCCCTCTGGATTAAACATGTAGTTTTCACATTTGAATTTGCTTTAGAAGATGTAAAATAGCAAAATTCGTTTCTTATTGATTGATTTCGGCCGACATTGACGCGGCTTTTAAAGTGGCTCGACGAGTTTTGGTTTACGATGTCGTAGCAGAGACGGCGGCGGCCCAGTGGCTTGACCCTTGAGCCTCTATTCATCGGCGCTCAGCTGACCCGTGACCCTGATCAGAGTACACATTACTCCCGCCCAACTCGGCTCTGATAGTTTATAAGCCAGGACACCAGCTGGCCGTATCGTTACGACCATCTGTGTCATCGTTTTGCCTTCCCCAACATTTTCATTGTCAACTAAATTGCAATCGATATCTTTGTGGTTTAGGAAACGGGTGGTTCTCGATATCCATTATGTGGTCATCGTGAGTCGAAGATGAGCCATGACCACTCCTTTTGATCCAAAAAAAAGCCCAGCCAAGTTTCATTCCTTGATTGAAACTCTGTGATCATCATTGAAAAACTGATTTCCTAATTTGACCCAGACTTTAGGCTCGCGCTAATCAGCTGATTTTCTTTCTAACTTAGCTGAGTTACACCATGCTTCGTAGTTGTAGGCTGTATGTAATGGGAGTGCCTCGACCAGGCTAAACTACGCTTCGTTCATCATTTTGATATTTTCGCTTCCGTTTTATTGTCTCATCGTCTGTTTGCAGTACTTTAGTGATTTTTTGATGAACTAAGAGGAATTCACTTTTAGAGGAAATCGTAACTTTCATTTTTCTCAGTCTGCTTTAATCACGATCAATACATATCCTCAGCCTTCGAGTCAATTTTCTGCCAAAAATAAGCGAAAATTGTTAGCTGTGCGAACTAGGAGAATTACATCAAGTGGCAGAATATATTCATAAGTTCTGCATGCAAGACCTGTTGGACAGCCTCGTAATGCTTTCACGTCGTGTCCTCAATGTTCATTCTATCAGAACAACAGTCACATGGACGAATTCGGCTTCTAAATTTTCAATTCTTCGTTGGTCCTCTGTAAATGGAAATCCATTTTTACACAAAATACCCGTAAGAAATCCTGAAAAGTGTTCAACGTGGTGGAGAGAGTATTTTACATTCAGATTCGTTGCCAGTAAATTGATTTTCCCATTGGCTTGGAACCTCGTTGACCCGGTCAACACCTGTATACACCTTATGCTAATGCTTTCTAGCGATAGTTTCTCTGATTTGAACTCTGTCTTCCCAAGTTGATCAAGCTGTCATTCATTGGCTTGGATAGTCTTCTCGTTGAAGTCAGCACTGAGAACTACACAATGGGGGTTTCAATGAAAACCTCCAACCTCTTGAATAGAATTGGGAGTGTGAGTGGTCATTCTCGAGCATCTCTCTCGAAATCTCGTCAATTCAATGAGTTTAGTTTGACACCAATTGTGTGTATTAGCTCTGGATTATTTTCTGTACGTTTTAAGTTCTATGTTGATATTTTAGTGCTAATGTAAACGTGACAAGGTCATCATAGACGGTGGATTATTAGAATTATTAGATTTAGACGCTAGTCACATTCCATTTGGATTTGGAGCTTGGATAGCATCGATACCGAGCGATGGGTCGGTGGCTGCCGCTTACGGTGTTTCTTTGGTGGCATAGAAGATCGAAACTTATGGTGTTAGGGGACAAAAGTGGACTCTGGTAACCCTATGCTGATAATGCCAAGTGACCGATAAGATTTCCGTGGTAAACGAAACTCAGTAGTTGCTATGGGTACCTCAAGAGTCTCTGCTAATGGTTTGTTCGCTCGGTCTTAGAATTTCCTCATCGTACGTCGTCATGACTGGAAATCGTCCTTTTTTCAAAAAAAAAAAAGGTGTGTAGTCGAATAATTTAATTCTAAATATCACGTCACGTTGAAGGAACAGAATTTCATTATTCTCCGACAAAAAAAATCTGAGTTTTACATGAATTGTGACTGACAAATCGAAGAACCTTCGTCTCACCTGTGGCTCGTTGTTCCTTTCCAACCACGCTGTAGCTGGGGCTGGTGTGGCGCAGTGGTCGGAGACGCGTTTTATGCACACATGGAATCGATCCATGCACCCGTGGCTCACTAAGCTTTCCATTCCTCCGGGGTCGGAAAATTTGTACCAGGCTTCCGAGAGGGTAGCAGCACTGGCTCGATACATCGGTAGGCCACTACGAGTCATTGTAAAAGACCAGATATGCATTCAAGCACCTCCAACGATGGTTAATGAAGTCGAATGCGTGGCGTATCCCTCAAAGATTGATCAACGCCGAGAGATTTTTTTTATACTACAACTCAATTGAATAACAACATTTACTCGGCATGTTACTATTGAGAAAATAATAATAACGGCCTTCTTCTAGTTATTGATGCTAAACGATTCGATGCTAAAATACATTTCTAATCCAGAAAAGGAGATAGCAAAACTGCGCATCTATGTCGGTATTGAGATAGTTGCCATGTTAACTAATGAATGATCGTGCCAATTCTTATTTAATCTTGGCGTGAATAATCATTATTAAGTTACCTCGTCAGCTTCGTGTTAGCTTAATAGTCTAGGGAAATATCCTGTTCTACTTGACCGATAAAACAACTTGAACCCACTAAACCCAGGGCCAAGTTAAGTTTGGACTGTTTTTATACGATTATTGTAAACTGGCATACTGTCCATCCAGATTAGATTCGCTGTTTCGCAGAAGAATTTCTGAGCAATCTCTGTTCCAAGTGCCGTCATCGAGATAGCTTCTTCCGATGGAGGAGAGCTACAGTGCTTCGTCGAATCTATCCGGTACCTGTCACCACTCACTGGGCGGGTACGATCCGTACATTCATAGCGATTCGATGGAACGCCAACGCCAGTGTCATGGCAACATAATGGCAATGACCATCATGTCCACAGAGAAATGTGCGTTTTATTCGACGATCTCGTTTCGATTGAAATGTGCGTCATAATTTTCACACGATGCACAGCTGTTTGTTCGATACGTTTTCTCAGATTTTGCTATTAGACAGAAATCGGATACGATTAGAGCTCCAGCTGGGGTTAAGTTGTCCTGTGCCGCTTGTTCTTCTTTTTATTTCGTTTCCTTTTTGCTGTTATTTTTCGTCCTTTGTTCATGTCTTCCAATAATATATAGAACATTTATGCATCGTGAAGCATATTCTACGGATTCGATGAAGGCTCCCGGTCTGTGAATTTGAGCATCGAACCCCTGGGAATTGTTGTTGCTCAACACTTTGTATAACCTCCTCCTTACCAATTTCTGATTTACTAGTTTCTCACAGATCACTAAGGTTGTGGAGAACGATATTGCTTTCTAATGTGAACTGTTAAATCCTTGTATTAAATCTAATGTGAACTATTAAATCCTTGTATTAAATCACTACCTTGTAATCAAAGCTGTTTTTCTTCATCGAGTGAGTTCTACTTGCCTATTCGATCTTTCAGATTTTCCCCTACGTTCCTCCAATGTCGAATATTCTGTTTCCCAATTGGGATCCTTTCGGTCACGCGAGAGTCGAGAGCACGATGTCCTCAACTGCTTTCATTATACGACATCTGTCCGTTCTTCGGAGCGCCAATCTGCCCCCGAAGGCTAATTACTACTATTGCAGAGGCAGTTCAGTGGCCTCTAGCCGATCGATGAATCCTTCTTTTCCTTATTCAACAGTTCGAATTTTTTAAATTTGAAACTTCTCACACCTTTCTATTCTCTTCAGTACGAAAACGAACAAAGTTCTATGAAGTTTGAAACATAACTGTTATTGTGTCGTTGAGAATTTGGCACATTGTTCTCACTCCGCATGTTTGTAGAAAAACTGGAATCAATCATCGAAAAACATCTGCCGTCTTCTATGCAATTTCTAAGCTGTTTCGAGATTACTAGACATAAATTGTGGTACCGCCAAATAATAATAATAGTAATAATAATAGTGAACGGCAACTGTTCCAAATACGACGATCGTCCGCTCTGAATCGCCTGGAACCACCCGATTATCCCTTGAACGCTTTGGCCATGAACCGAATTGGGTCGTCATTCAGGCTAGCCCGTCGATCAGTTGCTGGTTTGCCATTGACGTGTCGTGTCGAGAGCCGTCATGGGCGGCAACCAATCACGAATTAATCCGACCCAGTTTGTTCGCAGACGGAACATACCTGGATATAATATTAGTCCCAGTCATTCTTTTTTATCCATGAATTACAAAGACACCGTTATGCCTTGTTTCTGTTTTCATCATCCTTTTTCCCATTTAGACTTGTAGAGTTTTTTTCAAATCGATAATCGCTAATACTTCTTTCTAAATATATTTGCATTGCCGAAGGATTATGACCAAAATCGACGTGGGAATCCGATTCATCGCGTGAGAATTTCTTATCTGCCGTGCCACTTTTGGAGCCAACTCTTTCTTTACACTGGTCCATAAGGCTATTTGTTGATAACAAGGGCTTTTATAATCACTTTTCTCCCCATATAAATAGGGATTGTCTTTGAGCGAACAAGCTTAACCAAAGAATAAGCTGCCTTTAAGCGATCGCAATCTCACCGGAGGAATCTAACTTGCAAAGCAGCGAGCCTGCCTTTGATCCACGAAGGCACACAACTGTCTGTGGTGAAGACTTGAGAATGCCTGACTGTGACTATATTGTGTGTTTCCTGGAATAATCACGCTCAATCAGCAGTCAACATATTAGTGAAATGTTGTTGCCTAGCAATTGTCGTCCATCATTGTTTTTTGGGTGGCTTCAGTGACAGTTTTTCTCGTTATGATGAATTTTGGTTGAGTGTGACATTCCTTGTATTCTTGATATATCTTTTATGTTAGCGATCTCAGTTTAGCACAGAATTGCTGTGTATAAGCGAAAGGCTTTCTGGTTTGTGGCTAGGATTATTTCAGGACCATTGTGTTTCCCATACTGACACCATTTTTGCGATTAACCGGTCGTCTAATCGAGACCACAGCTTGTTAATGTGGATTGTCTAATTAGTGGGAAAGCTATCTAGGGCACCGAATCATAAGCGATTGCTATGAATTTGGGCTCCAGACACTTTGGGGTGAGTTGGGGTGAAATGCACATGTCGTGAGGCCATTCGGAATACCGTCGATGCTGTACAGCGAATCGTCCGTAGATCTCTAGTGTCCCCAGTCATGCTTGAGAACGGAAAAGCTGGCAAATATGTCTAACCGCCGCTTGTATCATCCTGCTTCCTTAATGAAGAATCGATGCTGAACAGGCGCCGATTGGTTCTCACTGGCAATCTTCTTAGTATAACATTATTGCTAATGAATTCATGGAAATATTCATTCCATTGTCTGCCACATAATTTACTTGTCAGAAAAAAAAACAAATCGCAATATTTTAGGAAAAGAACTTCTAGAAAGGTGAACAGTTTGGGATTCTTTCGGAGCACTAATGTTTTCCCTATGGCATTTACGCGCTAGGAAGTGTTTTCTAATTCACCACACTGTTTCGTTCCTGTTGTGCTTTAAAAGGGCTAAATCAGATAAGCGTTGACCCGCTGATTGTGTTGGACAAATTCCCCTAGAAGCTGACAGGCGGCGTTAAGTTTCCCTTGTATTATTCTCAATATTTTCAGGGTTTCATAACTGATTCCACTGTACGTTGTCATTAAACTATAGAGATTCCACAGTAGTGATTGCTGATAATTTTTTCCGACCTCATACGTTGAAAAATTGAATCGTCGTCTTTTACAGACATTTTCTTCGTTAGTAATGATTTATGCACTAAATGTCGATGGCCAACAAGAGCACAATAAACGAGTTTCTCATAGAGTTCTTATCTTGCTAGTTTAGCCATAACTCTAACCCAGGTTACTTGATCCTAACCAATACATCTTTCATTTATCTATACATCGAATAGTATTTGATAAATTGAGCAATTTCACACCATTACAGGGATATTTATAACCCATTATTCATAAGAGTTCACGAACCGTGGAATGCAGTGGATTTTGGCTCATTTGTAGCTCATAGAACCGATCGCGAGCTTTTGACATTTGAAATTCATGTTTCATTTGGTTTCCTTTGGTCAGTAGACTGTAACCTGTTAATGGGCAGTGGTTTTGTTAGTAGCCAAGAGGATAAACGAAAGGTTATCCTGACCATAATTATGCCAACAATCACCCACCGACCTTGTCGACTTTCTCTCTCGCTGCCCGTTCCTATCATTTATCCCACACCACTCCAGCGACCTTCGTCCGGGCGACGAATGACTTGTTGGGAGCCAATCGAGCGAGAGGACTGCTGCTGTCTCCTTCGCCTTGCACAGACAATTCATACAGTCGTCTACTTTGAAGCCGATATCATGCCGCTCGTTCCATTTTTTCCACTGTTTTCATTTCTACTTGTTTCGCATTGATTCTTAAGCGTTGCGGTGTAATTCAACGCAGAGATTCTATGGTACTACCCTATTCTGTTTACTTTCCTTTTAACACTTACCATTTTTACTTAAGAAACTCTAGGAAACATCATTCGTTCTTTTTTGCCTAGATCTTGACCCTACACCTCAGAATGGCCATCATCTCCTGCCTTCTGTCAACAGTGGCGATGCGGGAGGTGGTTGGGTGTGTTCCATGCGAGGCACTTCTGTTCTCCGATGCCATTGAAGGAGCCCCATGACACAGTCATTGCGAGAAAGCGCGAACAGAGAAATTCGCCACTCGATCAGAGATTCCGTTCCATTTACGATCCCTTATTCTTTCTCATAGAGGTAAAATTTTTTCTATATTTCGTGATCACATTTGCCGAAACTATTGCCACTATGTAGTCGTCAGCCTTAGTTAAAGACGAACTTTAATACTTGTGTTGAAACCTAGAAAAGTACCTATGATGTACTGCCTTATCTTGGCAGAAGGTGGTCCGGGATTGTGAGATGCAGTGTACAGTGGGTGGTTCACCTTTCAGTAAGATTATCTGAACTGATAAGGAGTTTTGCATCTTCTGCGAAAGAAAAGTTAACGGTGAGCAAATGTCAGAAACTGTGGTCGTGCTGGAAGAAATTCAGTGGTAAGGTGGTAAACAGCTCTCCGACCCATAAAGTCTTTTTTTTTTGCTTTTGCTGTCGGTGTTGATCAATCTTTGACGGATGCGCCTTGTATTCGACGTCATCAAGCATCGTTAGAGGTGATTGAATGAATATCTACCTTCTATATTGACTCACTGTGACCTATCTATGAATCGAGTCAACGCTGCTATCCTCCGAGACAGATCCGGTAGCGATTTACCCACTCCGGAAAGATGTAAAGCTTAGTGAGCCTGCATCGCGAGAGCGAGCCCATGTGTATTGTAGGGCACCACTAACCACTGCGCTACTCGCGCCTCTTGATAAGATCCATTTCCATTATCGTCCAGTTCTGTTCTCTTTGTTCACGTTTTTGAATAAAAAAGAATATCTTGCACTGGTATTTTTTGTACATATTTAGTGAATATTGCGTTAAATGACTTAATCATTATGAACGACGATCGAGAGGAACCGTGTGTTCTTTTTGTATAAGATAGTTCCAATCACACCTGAGCGGTGTCGAAGCTTACTTTTCGCAATCCATTCAGTACCCCGCCATTTGAAGTATCCACAACGTCTAACAATGCCTGTACTGAAAGCTTGGAAACGCCCAGGCACGTTCAAAGGAGCACGCTTCGTTCAAGGTTCCAGGGACTATTTTGCCAGAACACCAACATAGCAGTTAAGTGAAAATTTTGCTCAAACTCGTATAATTCTTAGTGAAGTCGCATTGTTTTTAAATATCGCGGTGTGGAAGAAAATGAAAAGTGTCTCTTGTTCTTAAAAAAGCGGATTTAGAACCTTCAGCTCTATGTGAGCAATTGGTTTTCACAGAGTGGCGTGGAACCGTGGACACTTAGAACCTCGTTCAGCATTTCTATAACTTATTCCCTTTGTTGACTTCTTTAGGTGAACACGCCATTTAGCGATCATCAACTAGAAAGCTGATCAAACCGCGTAATTGTGTAAAAAGCGAACCGATTTATTCAAAACGACTGGAGTCGGTTTCTCAATGACTATTGAATTGGTGCGATGTATACCAGGTGTCGTAAAGATGACCTTAAAGGTGTATGAACAACACCGAGGTCTCGCCTCATTGATTTCACGAACTTCACACAAACTACTAAATATCGCTGTTTTTGGAAGTAGTTTTGTTTCCACTATCTTATGTTGATAACTGAGATTACTACCGTAACCTAGTGGAGGAAGAAATCGGAATATTAGCTGAATTTTTAGACTTCTATTCAGAGTTGTTTCTTCTTCGATGAACAGCGAAAATATTTCTACAGTATAGAATAAGGTCTTAGTGATGTGATCCACCACGTCTCAGCCTGGATTAACTTAATCTGGCTTAGAGCTTCTTTTCCTTTTTGCAGTGTATCAGAAAAAACATTCATCCGTTCTCCGTTGTAAGCATCTGCTTTTTTCCAGCAAAGTGAAAAAAAACTCCCCAATGATATGTTACAACGGAAAGCTTGTGATTGCTTGTCGTAGTTTCTGTCATGAGCAGCCATTATTCAAATAGTAGGTGAATTGATTTCGATCGTTGCTGTTTCATTTTGACACTGACACTTTCACAACAACTAGTGTGGTGCCACCGGATGTGAGTGGACGGGCACGCAGTGATGCAAGTTCGGCCCATGTGGGCACCACCCAGACCAAATCGCACGCACCAGTGTCGTCAGGCTCGCCGTCAACGAATTGGAAATGCCCAAGACACTAATTCATCTACCGTTTGGCTTATAAGAGACGTTGTGAGGTCAAATCCACATTAATCTCACATCTCATTCGAATTTCTTAAGTGATTGCCAACAACTATGAGGTCATCCAGTTTTTTGAAAACTTTAATTCTATGACAAATATTTCAATGATTTCGTTAAATGGTCGTAGTTGACCTAGTTGCCACCGATACTTCTGTTGATGGACTAATTTATTAGCTTTTATCTACATATTAGAGCTTTGAAAAGATAAAATCTCTATGTCAGAATAATATCTGTGTTAGGTGTCAAAATTTTCGGGTAGCTCTGTTGATGGCCTTTCTTGCCTCCGCCTGACTCTATCGTAATGTCACCTTTGTTTGCACTGGCCTTTAACAATCAGAGATATCATTTTAGTGAAAATGTGTCTACTGCTTAGAACAATCTTGAGATGGATTCGAAGAAATTCAACCGTTTCTTGGATTCCGCTGGACTCGATCGATAGATTTGTAAGTTTGATTTTAGTGGATAGAGCTGTCGTGTAGATGATTTCTCCACGGACAGTCACGTCCTCTACTCTGAGGGCTTAGCCTGGAAGACGTAATCACCAAAACCGGAGGTCTAATGCTGTGAGTTGAACCATTGTCTATACAGTAAAGCTTTACATCATCGTTCTACACTACATAAATTACAAATCTTTCTGTTATTTCAAGGATTTCATTAAGAACAGATGGTTGAAGCTACATTTGAACTATCTTTAATCGAAAGTGGTCTATTTAACATCTAAAAAACAAAGTCGTGTTTAATCTAGTGACCTTTCCGACCCCTCGGGTATGATTTTTACAATTTTCGGAAATGGTTGTAGTTTTCCTAAGAAAGACTGTTCTCTGAGACGTACTTCTTTTCAAGGGCTCCTGTACTTCATTCTTTTCCGGGGGTCCTCTATTACTTCTAGAACACTTGTACGTTCGCTATACCGAATACTGTGTGAGTCTTGAACATGGATTCCGTGCGGTAATCGTAGCTGTTTCCTTCAGGTTTCTAGCTGTTACACCGATACGGTATTGATTGGAATGATAGATTGCCATATCGGGGAAACAGATAAGTGTGTTATCGTGGCCAAACTCCCATTCGTACGGAGTTCGACAACTAGCCGAGAAGCTTTTGTTCACTGGTTGAAAGTGATAACGTTATTTTTAATAGTCCAAAAAAGTACCCGACAGCAACAATAATCTATATGGCTACCGTATACCAGAATTGTTACACATGTGTGATACCATTTAAGCTTCCAACTCCATTTCCGGGCTTTCTGGCGTGGAAAGAGAACTCATATTTCTCTTCCTGTCTGTATTCTTAGTGTATCAAGCGGACCTCGTGGCCCATGGGCCTCGTCTGCGCTCTTTCTATGGGTCTGGCCGGCCGGCCGGCCGTCAGATGGCCTTCATTGACCCGTCGGCGTTCGGGTTCTATCGATCGCGATTCAGATGCCCCGCACTCTCAACCCTGGACCATACTTGACTAAAAGTTGCGCGCCAAATATTGCAGAACTTCGCCACATGATTTATATATTGATTTTACGGTTTTCAAATGAAGTGTTACGTTCTGCTTGTTAATTTATAATGATTTTTAAAAGAGAAACGTCTCTTAACTAAAATTGGAACATGTGATTTCTTTCGTCGTAATTTTTTTGGCAAATGTCCAAGCGGTCCTAATATGGTTCCAAGTACACGTTCTTCCTAAATCCCATATCGATCGCTTGTTTACTTCCGCGTTTTGTCAGGATCCATCAGATGTTCGCCCGTTTTCGACGGGGCTTTGAGCGTTCGTTTTTTCCTCCATGTGTATATTTTTCGTGATTGCTGTGTTTTTAACGGAGAACACCGTCATGTCCGTTCACATTCACATCGCGTCGCTTTGTCGTTGTTGTTGTGGTCGCTGTTCGTTCTGAACACACTCGCTCTTTGTGCTATAAGAAGCTCTTCCTTTTTATTCCTATTAATTTTTTCTTCTTTCTTCTTTTTTATTTCTTCTTTCTTCTTTCTTCGTTCGTTCGTTTTTTCCTTCCATCGCAGCTCCTTCGCCGCTTCGCTTTTTTGACGTTCACCATTGCATTCGCCGTCTGCCTTCGCGTGCAGCTTCCCAGCTTCCTCTCTCGCCGTCCCACCTTCACGAACTCCGAACCTCAAACCTCGCCGTTCCAGACCGCGTTCCAGACGGTGTCCGGTGCTCGGCACTGATGGACCGGCTCAGCCCACTGTCGACGGACTCTGGGTTCGAATCGTGCTGCTGTCCATCAAGTCCTGCTACTTCGTCGTCCACCTTGAAGGTTTGTCAATTCATCTATTGATTTTCGTTAACCGCTTTCATGGCAATATATTTACTTGCCTTAGTACACTTGTCCTGTGTGTTTTGTACCAATAATCATATAGTACTGTTATATCAGATGGATTAGTAATCACTCCACCCATTGCTTTTCCCATTCGTTCGGCTGTTTGAGCACCAACCGTGTTTAGTTTCCTTTTGAACATCATTTTGTTTTGTGAATGTACGGCTGATTTATTGTTCGGCTAGCGGTTAGTGATTGATTGCTGACGAACTGTCGTAGTTTTGGTAATCATTACTAATTGAAACCGATTTTTGAACCATGACCAGTTATGTTCGGTGTGTTCTAGGGCTACGATGTACAGCGGGGGATTCATTCCCCAGCGGAGTCTCCCAAGCTGAGAAGGGGTCCGGCGTTTCCATCAGCAATTCCAGCTAAGAGTAAACCAGTTCCAGGAGCCACCACCGTCGTGGTATCAAACTAGTGGCATGGTGGCGAATCTCCCTCTTATCCACAAGGGCTGCGACTTCCTGCGGTGGTGAAGACCTGGGGCAGACTTTGGCTAGGCTGACCTCGGGACTCCAGGGAACCGATAGCTAAACCAGCAGAATTTCGGAAAAAAAATTGAAAATTATGCCGGAGCCCACACAACCAGTGAAGACGGGCCATCCATGTATGTATGTAACCAGTTATAACGATGCATTTATGAGACATTATTTGCGCGAGTACTATCCATTATACAGCCTAAATCTGAGCAAAGTACTGACTAAATTTTTGTCTTTGAAGTTTCATCGTTCTTCACTGTCTTCGTTACCATTCTCCTCTACAACTTCGGCTTCATCTGGTGACGTCACTCGCAGAACTGAATGTGACTTGACTCCATCGGGCAGTGAACCTTCACTGTATCGTGAGGTAACTTCCGCATTATGTTCGTTTGGCACTTACAGTTAGGCTTATTTTTCCTTTTCGTTTGATCCTCATTGTTTTGCCTTAGGATTCTGTTTCTTTGGATTCACTTTCAACCACTTCGAATAGCAATAAATGTTCGAGTTGTGCTGCTTGTACCTCGTCCGACAGCCCGGATTCACACTCCTTCGGTGAGGAAGCATATTTTTGCCATATTTTCGAATTAGATTTGGATATGAGGTTAAATCGTGATGTGCTTGATCCAGCAAGGTGTTTTCAAACTGCGCTTTACAGAAAATATTAACGGTTTTGCAAAACCAAATTGCGTGGACATTGGTTCCATAAGGTATCATTGTTTGTGGAATGAGTGTGGAAACGTTTACGACAAAGCAGACAATCTGTATGATCATGTTCTTGAGGTAGGATATCTTAGTGAAGTTCATATTTGAAATTACGTGTCTTTACTTAACTGTCACTTTAACCAACTTTTATCAACTAAGTGCCAAATGTACTTGTTTTGAATTTTTCTCCACTTTGCTCTTTTTGGGTTCATATTGATGTTCTACGAGGGCTTTCAATCTATTCGTCTAAGACGAAGCTAGAAAAGGAAGACGATGAGTCTATAAAGTGTATGTGGGACGACTGCACTATGTTTCTTAGGAGAGGTGATCGCGAAAAGAAGGTACGTTTTTCGATCTTCTGTTTTTTGCAGTTTTTTCACCTCCTTTCGTTATCGGAATTTCAATTGCTTTAGCCACCATAAGAGGTGCTTTAAAACCTAGTTTATAATCCTGATGTTTCCGGTTGTGGGTATACAATTTTTTAATAAAAAGAAGATAAAGCTCTCGGCATTGATCAATCCATGAGAGATGCGCTATGCATTCGACTTCGTTAAGCATCGTTGGAGGTGGTTGAATGCATATATAGTCTTTGCAATGACTCGCAGGGGCCTACCAATATATCGAACCAGTGCTGCTATCCTCCCAGACAAGTCTGGTCCCAATTTGCCTCCATCGGATGAAGTGCTTGATTGGCTTGGAGTGCGGGATCGATCCCATGTGTATTATAGGGTGTCTTCGGCCACTGCGCTGCGCAAGATTTATTATATATATTTGCATGGTAGTAAGTAATTTGGCTGTGAAGTTCATAGCGTCAACTGTTCAAAAATTATCATGCACAGTTGAAGTTAGTTTATGGTTTGTATGTCTTTGAAATTCTATCTCATTTTGAGTTCATATTTAAATTGCTATATCCATCACTCAGTAATTATCACTCCTCATTATTACTCAGTTTTATTCTCTTGCTTTGTATGATTGCAATACTGAGAAATCTTGAACTGTGGACGGGATAGCATACGGAGTATTCACCGACTGAGGTTTAGAATTTTTCGTCTCGATCCTTTAATGCTGCATACAGGACCCTTCCCATAATCGGATTTTCAAAGCATTTTTTACAACGTAGTTTTGCTGGTTTAGCCACTGTGGTTCCATGAAGTCGCGAGGTCAGCTATTGTCCGCCCTGGTCTTCACTTCCACAGGTAGTTGTCGCCCTTGCAGATCAAAGGCAGATTTGCCACCATGCGACTAGTTCGATACCAGGACGGTGACGGATTCTCGTATTGGTTTACTCTTAGATAGGCTTCCTGATGGAAACGCCGGACTCCTTATCAGTTTGTGAGACCCTGCCAGGAGATGAATTTCCTCGCTGTACATCGCAGCCCGATACCCAGGAACACCTAGCCACGATGAGGCGCTAAACCGTTAAGAGGACTCCGAAAAGAAAAAAGCTTTTAAAAAATGGAGATTATGCTGTACGCGTACGATAAGAGATCCTTCTCTAAATTTCCAAGGTGAACTTTTATAGTTTCACAGCATTTCCTTCCTGAATTTGGTAAGCGCTCACTGGTCCGAGAAAGTGTGAAAATCCTAGTAGATGTTATAGTATGTGTTGCCCTCTGTTATGGCTCAGTACTTTCTCAGAAGATAATTAGCTCTAGAAATGCGCTCTGAATGCAATTTTAGATTTGTTGGCTTATGGATCACTACCGTACCCGCCATGCTCGTGCTGCTAATCCGTTCCATTGTGTTATTGAAGGATGTCAAATGCGCTTCTCAACAACCCGTAGACTAGAGGAACACGTTCGCCTTGAGCACATAAACCCACCCAAACCAAGTATGTTTTCGTCAGTTCCCTTAATACAGTAAGTAGTGGTTGTTTGTAGAACTTCTATCGTTTAGCGCCATTTAACGTAACCTTTTAAATCGTCTTTCTTCAGCGAAGGAAACCCCAGTGACTTTGAAAAGGGAGAGCTGCTATGGGTGGCGTTCTCGTGTTTATTACCCTGTCCGTGAGTGCTCCTTTAGTAGTTGTCAATGTTTCTATTGCTTCTATTAGGTTCTTCCTTTTATTTTCTTGACTTCTGAACATTTCAGGCCCTCGGCCAACTATTTATTGCCCATATTTTGATGAGCAGCTTCTGAAATGTGTGCGCTTCATGAATAAACATAACTTTAACGTCGCGTTCAAACCTGTTGATGTTCACATCGATTTGAAAGGAGCGAAACGCAGGAAACAGAAACATCGTTATGTCTACAGAATCGTTTCTTCGGGCTCAACGTCACCAGTCGTTCGAGAACCAAAAATTGTAAGTTCCTTGAACACAGCATTTATTTTTTTCAAATTTTTATGACCCGACTTCGCATATCTTCGTTCGCGAAGGTCTTCAAATTTGTGTTTGTGTGTTCCGCTTCTCTGTGAAGCCTTTGTCTTCTTCATGAGTGACGTTGAATATCGGTCGACTTGGTTCGCCCTAAAGTCCTGGTACAGCTGTGCCACTGCATCCTGAGTTCTTCATTACTGAGGCAATCCTTGGGATTTGTTGAATGGAGGGATCTTTTTCCCGTCATAGGTTCTAGCAATTTGCTGACTCAGAGAAATGGATGGCTTGCTTGCCTGTATTGCCTTTTTCACACCCATAAACACTAGTTATTGAATCCTTTTCTTGATTGTGAAGCTAAATTGAGAAATTCGGAGAAAAATTGGGAGCAGTGTTTCTAATTATCGAATGAGATAATTACTTCTATAAGTAAGGACTGCTCAGGTCAAATACTGATTGCGAGTGTTGATTCATGTTGACATGAGAGTCATGCGTGTTAGCTCCCAGTGGTGTTATACTGATATCATACCCAAATATATACACAACGGAGGAACTGCTTTGTTCCTGCGTTCCTGCATAGCAGTTAGGGAGTTAAACGCAGAGTAAAATTAATTGTGTGCTTGCTCCAGGGATTCAACGGAGGAACTTAGTTGCTCCGGATTATATTACCCATCTTCTACTATATGTAATTTGTAAAATTGTTGTGGTCCTTATGCACTCAAGTGGACGAAGCACGCTGCATACCTTTGAAAACAGTAAATAGTGATTTGCCGGACCCCCTTCCCGATGAGTCGGTGACTAAGGGAATTTTTCCATTATTACACAACCGCACATCACATGTAATGCGGACCCCAGCACTTATTTCATTGGACTCATTTCCTCCTATTCATAATGCACGAAGGTCTTTGTTTTCGCGTGGTCGTTCGGCTAGTTCTTGAGAATTTGGTCATCTTTATTAATATCGTTAAATGCTGGTAGAGTAGATTCTCATCAGAATCTGGAGTTAGTATTACTAGGAGGTCCCCAAGTCGTCAGCACATTCACTTATTAGTCTTTATGAAATGTCTCAGGCAGGTTCGGCATCAATTTACCGACCACGGAGGCACGAAGGCCTGGTTGCCTGGGGGCGTGGTCCAACCAGAACTTTGCGCGCTTTGAACGGCATCTTGAACGCTGCACTACGCGTTCCCATTCTAAAAGAACTAGTTATACTACAAGTGCTTTTGGTTATACTCATAACTGATTCATTGCTGGAATAAATAGTGCTTTAAAGTTTTCAGTTTACTTCTTTTAGTGATTCAATCTTTTTTTTGATGAGTGAAGACGTTACTACAACTTTTAAATTTAATTTGGATTGAAAAAATATGCGTGTGGTGAAGATATAAGAACTATATGTGGATCAAAAGTAATAAATTGCTAGAATGTGTCGAGAAAACCACTAGTGCATAACTTAACGCGTACGCGACTACGCGCCTAGTTTTCGCGGCGCGCGGCTTGCCTTGGAACATTTGTTTCGAACAAGGTTTTTGGTAGATTATTATGCGTTGAAAGAGGTCTTCACTGGTTACGTTTTAAGCAACATCAGCGTTGCATTGCTCTAAAAATAAAAAATGCAAGTAAATAAACTCTTAGAGGAAAAATAAACGATGGGAAATGCATTGAGGTCGATTCGTCACTCTACCAATCCATCTATGCATTAACAATGGTGTAAACGGTCACTTATGCGTTAAACAAAGGCGGAATTAAATGGCTGCAATCTGCTGTGTCATTAAAGAAAACATTTAAAGCATCTGCTTATTAATTCGTGCATTAATGTTGCTTGGGAAAACCAATGTATGTCCTGTGATATTTGCTCCGGGTTATGACACTTGTGCTTCGAATTACTGTGTAATGACTTGCTTTTTGTAATCCTGGTTTCTAACGAGAATTTTAGCAAGCTTCCGCAATTCTGGATAGTGTATGTATAGTGGTGTAAAGACTCTACCACAGTAGTGTATATTGGTCTTAACTCTTTTATGCACATATATATCAAAAGGTTTTTAAATTATTACGTGATTGCTTTTAGGAAGCTTCTTACGATGTTACGAGTCTAAGGGGTCTATCAATTTTCGACCTCTTTCCTTCTGTCCAGCCACAAATCACAACGTTTGAAGTATCTGTAGCCAAAAGCGAGACATGATGATTGTTTCGAAAGTCGTACAAAATTTGTTCTCTGGGATCATGTGCTAGCTCATTTTTTATTGTCTAGATAACAGGTTGATCGGTTCAGGTGTATTTTTATGGAATGAAATCTCAGTTATTGCTCCGAGTCGAACAAAACCAATTCTTTCTATGGTCTCTTTCATTAGCGCTTAATCGTATCTCGTATCTCGGGTATGTGTTCAAACTTCAAATTTCCTTTCACATTGTTCTCCTGCCTTGTTGTGCTCAGGACTGCCAGTCTCTATACTATTTCTTTCTAATATTGTTGTTAACTTCATTTATGTTGTTTCACATGTCTCATTCTAGCGACGATTTTTCGCTGATATCGTAAGTTGTAAGTATGAGATGTTTTATGGCAGCAATTGGTTTTTTTGTTACTATGTTGGTTTGTTTGAGTAAAATTAAGAATGGTCTTGTAATGAGGTATCACTTCATTTTCATGAAACCTTTTTCTTTCCTGTGGAGTTTCCAATTCCGTGGTATTCCACGTCCCCTGTCAGGCAAATTTGTCACGATGTTGCGTCAAGAACCTCAACTGTTGAGGAATTTCGTTGTACAGTTCGTACACTCCGTGCCGCTAAGTATTCTTAGGAAACAAAAGTACGTATAAAGCTTTTACCTCTAGGTACAGCAGTCGAGACTCAAGTAACTTGGTAACAACTTTCTAGTTGGTCGTTGTCAGCAACGACGCAAGGAGGTCGTTTAATGTTAGGATATCAAGTATGCAGTGATGGTGTTAAACCCATTAGGTGAGGCTGCATAGATTAATGCAAATACGTATAAGTTGGAAAATTGCTACCTTGTGTCCAGTAATGGTAATGGTTCCATAGGGAATGTTGCGTGATATATATATATATATATATATATATATATATACGTATATATATATATATGATGACTTTTTATTCACTGGTTTTTACTAGTTTTCACGGCAGGGTATCATTTGTGAAACAACCACAATGATGCTGAGATATTTCGAAACCGACCTTCCCTAAACCTCGGTGTGACTAGTCAATATGTATTCTTTCTTGATAAGCTTGCACGAGGTTGATAAATATATTTATTTTCGGCTAACGTTTCGACGTCTTCGTCTTCCTCAGAGCCGGTGATCCGAGTCGATGGTCCATGCTTATTGTTCGCCTCGACGTTGCGTCTTCGCCTTCGTGTCGAGCCAGATCTTCCTCAGTGAGCCATCTTCTCGAATGAGGCATCCTCACTCAGTGACGCCCTTTTATACACGATGCTGATGGTGGATATATAATGACAATGTCCGGTGGTAACAACTTATATTTCTTCCGGACATACATCATTGCGCACATCGTGCAGAGGTCGGTGTATTATCAGCTAGCACAAAGCGTAGCGATATTTCGAAACCGACCCTCCCTAAACCTCGGTGTGACTAATCAATATGTATTCTTTCTTGATAAGCTTGCACGAGGTTGATAAATATATTTATTTTCTTCGTATTTTTGTTGATCAAACGCGAGGTGTTACTATTCTTTGTTCACGATTAAGCTGACGTTTCGGCGGATTTCGCCTTCTTCAGAGCCTGGAAAGGTCAAGTTGATAGCAATCCACTCGGCCAGACGCCTCCATAACCAAACAAAAAAACCCCAAACCAAGATTTCAATCACTTTGAACACAGCTTTGCACACTCACCGCTTTCTATGAGGTTTCCACTAAGTATGTCACGTAGAGACCAACCGCACAGAAATCACGTGGAAGTATAATGTGCCCCTCACATCAGAAAAGCAGTTTTATATATTGCCCTATATCACGCGTGATAATGAGGCATTCTTCCCTTCGGTTCATTTTCGGATTTCTGGAATTAATCCAGAGTGCCTCGAGAGTTTTTCGCGCCTGTGTTCTTGATTCGCGTGCGAGGATATTTATTTTCGGCTAACGTTTCGACGTCTTCGTCTTCCTCAGAGCCGGTGATCCGAGCCGATGCTCCTCGCTTGTTATTCGTCCCGACGTGGCAGCTTCGCCTTCGTGTCGAGTCAGGTCTTCTTCACTGAGCCATCTCCTCGAATGCGGCATCCTTGCTCAGTGATGCCCTTTTATACACGACGCTGATGGTTGATATAATGATATTGTCCGGTTGTAATAAAAATTTCGTTACCGTACCTGTGAAATATCTGTGGATAGTTAATTAAAAGTAGACATTCTGGTAACACTCTTATACTACTTACACTCTTCTCTTCTGGTATACTTTTCTCTGAAGATATCACACACTTCATTAAAAAGGACGAGAAGGCTTGAAATATATTTGTATATATGTATAATATATGTGTAATCGAATGTGTAAACGAACATGAAGGAAATATAGATTTTGATGCATGGAAATACTACAAGTTGACTGATGTGATGGAAATTAATATGTTCAAGTCTATTGTCTATAATGAGTGGCCGTCTTGGAGGAAGTCCTGCGGCTGATACTTGGCGGTATGGAGAAGTGCAACCACTGTGTAATACCAGTACTCCGTTGAGAAGGATTTCTGGAAACTTTGGTGTGTGTGCGTAATAGATTGGCTGAAAACCCTTGAAAGAACTAAGAACTCGGAAAAAATCGCATCTTTATTTTCTTATATTAGATTGAGCGCGCACTTTTGTTGTTACGCGGCGGCAAGTCGTTCTCAAGTTCCCTCTCAGAAGATGAGAAACTGTCCATCAGAAATGATAAAGAAACTAATGGGTTGAGCCACTTTCTAGAGATCTGATTTCTATGGTTCGGATGATGGATGCAAGATGAGCTTTCGTTCCTCCTCGACGACAACAAAGAAAGCAGCTTCATCTTCAGTATTTCTTAGGCTTTATTACGGGTTATTTTTTCTTTATATTTCAAGAAGGCGAATACACAGAAACGTGTTTTCTTCTTATCTACATTTGTGGAATTCAACCTTTTAGTTGTCATTGAAATGTTACAGTAATAGAAAAATATGTTATTGATGTTTCTATATCGGCATCGTTGAAGATCCAGAACGCTGAACAGACTAATTGCAGAATACAGTAGTCATTCGGTGGCGACGGCAAGTGTAAACGTTCCCCACGTCCTTAAAAGGTAGCGAACCAAATGTCGGTCCATTCGAAATTAACTTTCAGGATGACTTGCTCTTCGTTTCAATGAGCATAGTGCTTTTTTTATAAAAATTGGTTCCCTTTAGGCTTAAACCGCAATATCTTCATTCATGTTAAACCTCTTCAATTCAGACAAAAACTGCTGGAATCTAAAACCTTTGTCAGCGTTGACACAACTTTTTCTTTATTCCATAAGATGAAATTTTGATTCTTTATGGCAAAAAAATTGTATCACATCGCTTTTTTTGGTCGGATTTTGTGATTCAAAAATGGAAGCCTTTGAAGTGGGATTTGGTTCAGCAGGACGGGCTGCTGCTCCCCAATGTGACGTTAGTTTGTGCGAAAGCCGCTCTCCATTTGCAATTTTGAGGACTCTTGATTCCGTTTGTATCCAGAACCACAATTCTGAGCATTTTTGGGGATATAATGATATTTTATACTGTATTCCTATATTTGTGGGACGGACAGCACAGTGGTAGTGATGTCCGTTATCACAAGCATGGTGCTAGTTGGATTCCGCTCCCGGCCAAGCAAGCCTCTCATCCCTCCGGGGTCAAAAAACTGGCGCAGGACTTGTCTGGGAAAAAATCACTCTCTGCAATCCAATTAGGAACGCTCCAGCCCGGCTATTTCAGGACTTCAGGGAGAATTGCTCGATCACCATTCTATGAGGCTCAAGATGAAATGAGAATCCTCAAGCAGCAACCGAAGCCACTCGTGAAAGTTGGATGATCTTCGTGGACAGTGGGTGCGAGGAAACGAATCGAATATGAGAAATGCTGAGATCCACACAGTAGACGTGAAGACGGGTCAAATAAAAAAATAAAAAATATTGATATTTTGCAGGAATTATGTCTACACTTAAACCAACAAAGCAAAGTCTTCTATAAATCTGTGAAATATTCAGTCCTTTGATCGAGAATTGACTATCCATTGTCTAACAACCACCACTGAGCATTATGTGATAGAAAGATCTTTGATCAGGAATTCACTATGGATTACTTAACAGCCACTATTGGCCGCATGTGTTAAAAAGAATCGGCCTTTTTATGCGCATGTCGACTGCTTCATTTCTACTTAAGCTTTGAAATTCCGTATCCGGCTTGTTCGACAGTGGTATTTTTGGCGTCCAGTGAGCTTGAAGCTCCGAAGAATCCGTTCGGAATGTTCAATAAAAGACGGCTTCATCAATCATTAATGACGCAGGCGGCACATCGTTTAGTTGTCCGCCCCAGAATTCCATTATCTCTACTGGAAAGTGTTCGTGCCAAGCAGAATTCGAAGAATAGGCGACTATAATGAACTCTGATGAAGTCATCCAAAATGGATGAGGCTTATCAGTTAGCAGTTCCTTTGAGGTATTACCAGCTTCTACTCGTAAAATAACAATTTTATAATGCAAATACCAAACGGTACAGGCGACAGGTACAATGCTGAGACAAGTATTTTGAGAAACCTTCGATCTAAATGTCTATGTCGATGATGCCATAATAAAGTTCTTGTTCGAAGTGGACTGTGTAATGGAGACCACTTGTCACATCGCTTCACTCTTCGGCGTCCTACGTGTTTTTCTTCAACTACCAACGAAACCTTAGCAGACGTTGAGGTCATCGCGCGTGAGTTTGTGAGATCCCTTATCGAGGAAGACCGTCAACAAATGCGTACTGATAGCGTTGTTTGAACAAAATATTCCTTAACACATAGCGGCCAACATGCTTTGAGTACAATGCATATTTTTGCAAGCAAATGGTGGGTGCGTGCAGATTCAAACGAGGACCTACTTATGCTCATCAAGAACTTTTTCAATTGAAATGAAATTTGTTAGAGCTTGGTAGCCCTAGGTTTTATTATTCGTCCACCACAAATTTTTTTGTGAGAGCTCTTCAGCCTATTTTCCTTCATGACGTATTGCGACCACAAAGCATTGAATAAGAGATATTTTGTCTAGTAGGACACGACGGCATTTCTCGATGTATCGTTGGCGCATGCCTTTTCCTCACACGCGTTCTAAACTACAAAATTGCAATTTGCAGACCTTTACTTATTTGGATGCTTGGATGGCCCGTCCTCACTGGTTGCGCGGGCCCTAGCACAATCTCCATTTTTCGGAGCTTTGCTGGTTTAGCCATTGCGGTTCCTTGGGGTTCCGAGGATACCCTAGCCAAAGTCTGCCCCAGTTTGCAGACCCTTACATGTGCTGAACATTTTTTTCAAACTTTAAATACCAACAAGTTTTATATTGGTAGCATGACCTCTAAATGTTATAAATGTCCTGTTGATAGAGCGAAGCCCTTCATATAGGTCTATTCAGTTGTGAGCACCTCAACTTCTTTATTTGTAGAGAAATCGTCAGCGGCTATCAAGGAACTAGCATCACCCTTCACCTGTTAAATGTATTTGGCCTTTCCATTTGTGGTGTTGATGGTCGACACGTTGCCGTTTTTCACCGTAGAAGTAACCCTGAATTTGTAATGGGTGAAATGACACGAAAATCAGTGCTGAGAGCCGTTGTGAACGTTCAAGTGTGGTGGAACAACACTTTAGAACGACAACAACATCTTTAATTCATGCTTCCATTATGGTGGATAATCTTCACTAATGTGCCTAGGATTCTCATTTACCACGAGAACAATGAATAATATTCATCTTGTTTTCTGTTTTTTCTTCATGCTATCTAGAAATTCTTTTCCAGATATTATTGCACCTCATTGACACGTCTCGGGCCAATTACTAATGAGGATTCTACCAATTCACGGCCATTACTTTCAATTGGGCGACTGTTGATATGAGGCCACTGAGCCCATCCTTGATCGTTGTCAGCCTACTTGGTCGCGCTTGTGATGAAGTGCATGTTTCTCAGCCAGACCAACTTCTAGAAATACAGTAATGGAGGCGAGCGTAGACGACCGTCTACGCCGATAGCGTCCAAGCAATGATAAACGACGAACTGGTAAGAGTCCTCTATTGATAAAATCATTAATCATGGTCCTTGAATCCATGACGTGAAAAGGCACTCAAAACTCACACAAAGTATGACCAGATCTGTGGGGCCGATCAAATTTGTGGTTAGCGACACTCCTTTCAAAGAATTGTCGGCGCATATTGTTCTTCCCTTTCAGTCTTCATTCATTTACTTGACTCGTGCAAAGCAGTCTGATGTTTGGCTTTTGTTTCCTTTAACTAGACAAAATTTTTAACACAGCAGTTCAGAACTCGAAAGTAGAACTCTTATTTTCGACTCATTTGATTGATAGTCCATTCGATAATGAGCTGCTACTAAATTAGTCGAACGAATTGGTTAGAATTAACCAAGTCCAGTGATATAGTTCTCGAAGAGCTAAGTGGTAAATACACATCGCTTTCCACCATCTTCTTATCATCGTTCATTTCCCCATCATTATGGTAGGAAGAAAGGAGTTGGTCAGAAAGACGAGAAATTTGAAGAGGTGGACTTGAGTCGCTCCTGAGTTTTTCGCTCTCCTCAATGCTTCCACACCGCCTTTGTAGCCTCTTATTCACTTCTTCTTCTTCTTTTCTCTGTTTTTAGGTAAGTGAATATTTTAATTACCTTTCCAAACACCCGTCCATTATTCCTCACCGTTTCGTAAGTTCAGAGTAATGTCTTTGAAAGACAAGGCCGTAGTTATGAAATAGGATAGAGACTAACTAGGGATCTTTGTAGCTCGAGTGCTCTTTGGTTTTTAAAAGGCCGCATAACTAATTTATTTGAACGAATGAATTTTTTTCTTGTGGGGATTTTGGAATGAAGCAACCGATGTCATGAGTTTTTTCTTCCAAGTCTTGATTCGCAAGAGGGTGCAGGAGTTCTCTGCAGGGAATGTCCTACACTCATGCCTATCTTTTTATTCGTATAACTGGAGAGGGTTTGGAGAATGTATTGGGTGTCTCCGTTGCCTTTTGAAGTTCTTAGCAACACTTCGAAATTTCTTCCTTGATCGCATCTTCGTTTAGATCCAAAAGTTCAGAGCTGTCGACTCTTCGCTGATGTTGATGGTGACGTTGTTCTCATAACCTTGAAACAGAAATAAGGATGTCCTTGTTTTTGATTAGTGCAGGACTTCGTATTATACCTCGTTATAACCGTGCCTTCTCTGCAGGTGATGTAGGTAGGCAAAAAGCCACTTTTATGTTCTTAGTAAAGCTTGGCATAAAAACAACAGCTTTAGTCGCATTATGGCAGCGTCTGTCCGCTAACGTCTGGTGATTTCATCTTCAGCATGTCAGCATTGGAGCAGCCAGACAGATCTTTTTAAACAGAGAGCATGACTTTATTTCTATTCAATTCTCCACTTGGGGCGCTTTGTTCGCGACGATCGTATAACTTCACTTTGTCACCAAAAACTATTTCGAATGTCCGATTGTCCTCGTATAAAATCTTTAAGCTAAAGAAGAAAGCCCAGATTCCCTTTCCGTTTTCTCTAAAGGTTTGACCGTAGGCTTGAAAAAGCATAAATTAGGCCAGGCAGGAGGTGATTTACTTTTTTTAAACACCGGCCGGCTGTTTAAAATGGCCTAAATCGGGCTCTTTCTTTTTATGATTTCATTCTTTGCAACTACGTTTGTCCCTGACCTCCATTTCGTACATCATTAGTTCCTCTGTAGAGACGATCACTGATTATTTCAAAAATACGGAAAATTGCTGCACTCTATTTTTCGCCCTTTCAGGACATTTTTTGTGGGCAGTTATTTCGGAATGAAAGAATCGTAGCCATATTTGGTAATGGTCGCGAAAAGCATATATATATATATATATATATGTATGAAGTACTACTTTACATTTATGTTGCCTAAGATAACTACTTGCAGATCACAGTGAAAGTGAGATATTTACAAAACTAGGACCCAAGCCGGATTAGAACCCCCGATTACCCGTGCTGGCGAGTCAAGTGTTACCTAACCACTGCACCACTGAGGTTATATTTATGTCGTTCTTTCAGGCAGTTTTTTTACTTAGCGGTGCCCTCAGCAAACACCTGTCAACGGGAATGATCTGAGGAACAATAATTGGCACTGAACCTAGGGGATGCATTCGAAACTACAATGTGTAATTTTTTATTTACTGGCTGTTATTTTTTTATTGCAGGATATTTTGTGAAATACAACCATAATGAGACTGAGATATCTACAAAACTCATATCCTAGATCAGATCTGAACTCGTTCAGCTTAGGGTAAAAAATGGTTGAGAGGAAGACAGAGCAAGGCACCATTTGCGCACTGGACACGTGATCCCCGAAAACAGTAATGGCGATTAGAGTCTGGACGGGGGGTCTGAGCTCTGCAAATATCTCAGCTTCATTGTGGTTGTATTTTACATAATATCCTGCCATAAAAAAATAGCAGGCAGTAAATAAAAAGTTGTGCATTACTACCAAATTGCTCCCTGTTTTGTTACACAACTAGCATATACATGACTGCTAGCTTTTAGCCGCTCGCAGTTTGAATTAGTTTTTCCTGAGCGTCTGAATTCGAAAAGGGGCTTGCTGCTCAATGCATAGAATAGGCATCCAAGGATATTATATCCTACATCTCTAAATTAAGGTCGAAAGGAATCTGTATTGAAATCAATGCATGCTGCCCAGCCTGTCCACTTATATAGGAGTTGATATCATTGCATCCGGTTAGCAATGTGTTGACTAAGAGCAAAATCTGTGCATCACCATTTTTTCGCTAAGTTTAGATTGATATTTAAAACTATGAGTTAAATCTTTTGTTTCGATGGTGGTTCAAGGAAGTTATTCGTCTTTGGACCACATTAGCTCGAAAAGCGGACGCATTCGTTTCGGATTTCGACGGCACATTTGTCGAATTTGACGGGGACGTTGTTGTTTTTCATCGTTGGTCAATTCACCATGTAATTATCACAACAATGGTGGTGATCGCGAGAAATGGAGGGCAACAGTAGTTAAAAAAAACCGGTTAACGTCGAAGAGGAGTTGAATACGATTGCGTTCGTGAAAGATTCGCACCAACGAATCCACAACCAGTTCACTACTAAAGATCGCGTTCCATTCACCGATGAGTTCTGTGCTTTTCGTTTTGAGACCTACTGAGGAGTGCTCAGATCGTTCACACGACATGCTCTAATAGCTCTTTTCTGTTTTTCCAATGCTTTCTTTGTGAAAGGCTTTCATTCATTCACTTCTTCATTATGTTTTGATGGTTTGTGACCGTGAACGATGATGGAGTATCGACTCGGATCGTCGGCTCTGAAGAAGACGAAGACGTGGAAACGTTAACCGAATAAAACCGCTTATCAACCTCGTGTACGCTCATCAAAAAAAAGAATACATGCTTTCTTTGTATTTCTTAATGCTTATACTCCACTTATAACGAGGTCATTCCTAACTTTGGTGAATTTTCTAGCACTAAGTGCTCGATTATGTTAATTTGTACATTTAGAAAATTTATCCTCATATTACTGACCAGCTCCATTCATTCACTTCTTCGTTGTATTTTGATGACTTGTGACCGTCATCCAAGAGCTGATCAGGATGGTACGTACGTTAGGCGAATTACAAATGTTTCGTGTTCTCAATTCAGTAATGCTCAAATAGTTTTTCGATCATGGTTTTAACCATACCAGGTGTGTTTGACAGTTGCCGACGATTATAAATCGGAAAGGGGTGGTTTGCTGTATTGCAAATAGAATCCTTCAGGAATATGGATTCATTCGATTGGATGGCCAACCTACGGATGGTTGCGTATCACCTGTATCACCTGTAGTCCCGTTGGGCGTAAGCAGGTGTAGCAACAGTAATAGTGATGTACAGTGTTAATAATATGCACCTCCAGCCATTATGCGATCTGCGGGCACAGGTTAGGTGTCTTTTCGTCCCAATCTAATATTAGTATTCCCGATAGACTTGCTCGGTCGAAGGATATAAAAAACATTCCACCTTTTACATGCAGGCCTTTACTTTCACCGTTTTAGCTATAGAGCACCTGAACTCTATGGGAGAGAGGGCTAGGTATAGTAACGGATGGCTTGGTGGGCCTTTTGAAGTAATTAGACTTATTTGCTCACTGCGATCCTGAAAAATGCTATATACTTCACAGTCATTGAGTTTAAGACCATTTCGTATAAAAGCAATCACACCCGTTTAGGCATATAACCACACGAATGTGAAAGGTAAAAATTGAGACCGTCGGAGAAGAAACTGGACGCAGATCCCTTGGTCGTCCCACATCTCCTCAAGTGCATGATTGTTTCGATCCTCGTCTAATCCAGGCCCCCCCCACATAATCGTCTATGTATGTGCCACTTAACCACACAGCTAACTTGCTCGAGGTCCTTTGTAGGTAAATATGTATAAAATGGCATTAATGTTAGTGCTCATCACCTGTAATGCATGTGGTGCCGTTAATTATCGAACGATTCACAGGAGCACCAGTAGAATCTTCATTTATCATTGTTGTAGGCTGCACGATGGGGCGCTGTTTGCCCGAGAGACACGAACAATATGAAACCTGTGATGGGCCACTTATAAAACTTGTAGTCGGCTGTTTATTATAGGATGCTGTGCTTTGCCAGGTGCGTTTGCTCTTTTCTGAATTTCCGGATGCAAGTGTCGAATTTCTTTTTAAACTTGGGTGACTTTGGTGGTCGCGAACTCCCCACCTTCATCGCTTTTCGGCACTTGGGAATAATGCCTTTCCTAAACCATGGAGAAATTTGTTTATTTTTTTACTATTCTCACTTGAATTCTTAAGCGACCCATCTCCACAATGAACCTAGAGGGTCCCAATAATACTTCTATTTAGCTAGTATATTACTGGTCTTGGAAGAATTTTTTTCGTTTAATTCCAAGAACCGAGTTTGCATTCGCCTGCCTTTGTATATGGGAGGAGCATTTGCCAGCTTGGGCTAACTGTTTCCTAACTGCAACATTTTCCGGCTTTGGTTTGCTCGCAAGAGAGCCTCTGGATGGAATCGTTGACGTTCTTAACAGCTTAGGTCGCCTTACTAACGCTTTTCGAGGATGGTCTCTTTGCTACTCACTGTTGTTCGACACCCAGGAACACTATATGTCCATGGTAGACTGGTGAAGCCCACTGCTGCCAATAAGGTATAAAGGCGACATTAATAAAAGTACGAAGTACTTCGCAGATTACCTCCTATCTAAAATTAATTAAGGGTTCCTACCTTAATTTTTTCCTCGAGACATGTTCCTGACAAGACCCCTTTACTGCTTCAAACCTAAACGAAGTTAAGCGATGATGCTTTGTTTTTCATTTCAAAGAAATTTTTCACTCAATTCTCAGCCTCATTGGTCAGTTGTCAATTAATCTGAGTTTCTAAAGAGACTTATAGGAAACAGTCTTCTTATAAGAGAATTTTCCAATTAACTTTTATATAATTGCAATTCCTCCCAACGCTTTATCGCCTCATACTGGCTAGGAGGTGCTCCTGGGTGTCGGGCTGCAATATACAGAGGGAGAATTCATCACCCTAGCAGGGTCTCCCAAGCTAAGAAGGAGTCCTGCGTTTCCATTAGGAAACCTAGTTAAGAGTAAACCAATATCACCACCGTCTTGGTTTTAAAGCCGCATGGTGTCAAATCTCCCTCTGATCCACAAGGGCTGCGACTGCCTGTCGTGGTGACGACCTGGGGCAGACTGGCCAGGCTGTCCTCAGTATTCCAGGGAACCACAATGGCTTAACCAGCAAATCTTCGAAAAATGGTGATTATGCTGGAGCCCGCACAACTAGTGATGACAGGCCGTTCAAGTATCAAGTAAGTAAGTATAATTGCAATTGGCTTTGTGCGAGAAGCGCACTTTGCCATGAACTATATTCGAAAACTATTTTCATTAAAAATCATTTCATGGGCGCGTAACGCAGTGGTAATGATGCCGACCATCACACTGGTTCTAATCCACATCGATCCCACCAAACTTCACATCGCTCCGGAGTTTGGAAGTTCGTACCAGAGTTGTCTGGGAAACATTCACACCTTGCAATTCAAGTGCGAACGCTCTAGCGCTGCTATCTCAGGATTCCAGGGAGAATGGACTCATCCAGCATTCAGTGACATTCATGACGAAAGGGAAATACTCAAGCAGCACCTGAAACCACGCCCAAATAAAGTTGGAAGACTTTTATGGAGGATGGATGCGAGGTCGAGCGTAATCCTCTCTGAAATTCCAGGATAGCTCTACTACATCGCGTGCTTACACCAAAGGAGTCGCCAGCCTTTGTACATCAAAAGAAGCGTTTACCATACAGGTCTGGCTCCACTATGAAAACTTTGAAGAGATGGGAGTCTGAGTTAGTGCAGAGCGTTGGCGGATCAACTGCCATTTATGTACTGTGGACCACCTTTAACCCTTGTGCTGTAATCCATCTTGCTATTTACATTCTATGTGTTGACTCCGCAGTAGTATGCCTTCTCAAATAAACAGAATTTAAAAGCGTAGCAACGATTGAAAGCGCAATGTTTGTAATGAAAGAGCTTCAACTTAATAGGCCGAAGGAACAAGGGCGAGTTTAAATAGTTACGTATTTAAAAAGTCAGTACATATAGACTTTCAATGGTATTTATTAGCTTGTGTTTATATTGTTGGGCTTGCACAAGGTTGATAGAGATGTTTATTCGGCTTCGTCTTCATCAGAGCAGACGATCCAGGTCGATGGTCCACCGTTGTTCCTCTTCTCGATTGGTGTCTTCGATACGGTGCTAGAGTATTTATTAGTCTATCCAAAGACCTTGGGATTTAAGCACTTTTTTTAACGTGAAGCAAATTTATTCCAGTGGTACAGAACCTTGGATTCTGGAAAGCGATTGAGTCTTTCCAATAGTTTTGAATAATTACTTGGATACTGTCGGTCTTTTGGCATAAAGAGTGGTTAAGTCGCCAGAAAACCTGCTTTCATTTTAATCCGTTCGCACCTTTACTTCTCATTTTCGTTCCTAGTGTCCATTCACCGAGTATTTCAGATTGTTGTATTCAGTGTGGATGGCGAACGCCGAATGGCCTCTTCAGTAGTTTCGCATAAATTTAGTAATTGCACTCAAATGGTTGTTGCCCATCGTAGAAGGACCTCTTCTCTAAATTCAAGGGCTCTTGCGTATTCAACAGTGCACTTCGTTCGCTCGTTGTTGTTGGTAAGATGGAGAAATGTTTCGACTATTCTACTTGTTTGCTGGGCAACGAAAACAATTAGAGTAGTCTAAACATTCCTCAATCTTAGAGACGGATAGCACAGTGGTAGTGATGTCCATCATCACGAGCATGGTGCTAGTTCGATTCCGCTCCGGGTCAATCACGCCTCTCTCCTTCCGGCGTCGGGAAATAGGTCCCGGACCGCGGACCTATCTGGGAAAAAATCGCTCCCTGCAATTCAACTGGGAACGCTCCAACCTGGCTATCTCAGGACTCCAGGGAGAATTGCTCGACTAGCATTCTATGACGTTCAAGATGAAATGAGAATCCTCAAGCAATAACCGAAGCCACACGTAAAAAGTTGGAAGATCTTCGTGGACAATGGATGCGAAGAAACGAATCGAATGTGGGAAGTGCTGGGATCCGCACAGTAGACGTGAAGTTGGGCCATATAAAATAAAAAGAAGAAAAATTATCCTTTTTATCGTTACCTCGTTACCCTTTTTCTTGTTCTTTACTCGCTAAATAAACTCATTGATGAATTTCTCACGAATGGCCCACGTCTTCACAAATTCTATGGGTCCACAACATAATTCCTACTTCGTACTATCACAATTGCCGTTTGTGACGGTGTTTTTCCTTCATAGTGAAGAAAACCAGTAACTTCACTAAGGGCTGGACGATTTGTTAATATTAACCGCGTTTACATTACACAGGAACTCTTGCATTGCCTTCGTTGTTTTCCAACCGTCACCTATGACGACCATCGGATCCCCGCTTTAGCTACTGCAAGAGTGCTAGTCGAGCGCAGTTTTTCCTTGAATTCCGGAGAAAACGTAGTAGAACGTTCCTCGGTCTTCACCACGAACATTACAAGCCCTTTAGAATATGACTTTTACGACTCACTTCCTTCCTTAAGACGGCGGCACGCGTAACGTCATTTAAGCCCAACCGGCCGTTCGACAGTGATGTAGCAAGTCGAGTTTCAATGTTGTACAACTATTCCAAATAAGTAGAGCAAACTAACGGGGTCATCCTATTCTGGAATCTTCCAGGAAAGTCGAGGGGCGTTCTTATCTGTCTTTCCGTTACACCTAAAACACAGCTGTCTGACAGTTCCTATTTTACACTCCAGGCGATCTCCGCGGGCTATCTGACTTGTTAATCGAAGTTCGAGACGACGACATGATCTAGGCGAGCGAGATTGTCCGTCTGATTCCTCGCTTGGTTAATCTTAGTGCGACACACTTGAATTCTGATAAAAGTAAAAAAATCTGGCTGCTTGAAGGCGACATCTAAACAATATGGTGCCATAGGACTGCCGATCGACTACTCCCTAGCTAACTAGTTATGTACTAGGAAAATGAGTCAAGTATGTCGTAGGAACTTCTTCAATGTCGAAATGATATTTGAGACTTCCTACGGACAGACGATTCATTAAAATTTGTTCCTCAGTCATATTGGGACGAAAACATTTGGCCACACCCATCGTTTGGACCCGGGTAATACATAATGACACTAAATACACTTTTGTTTTCATTTCGCTGGTTAATTTGTAAGTGCTGATGGAAAGAGACACATACGAGTATAGCGAACGTTGCGACGGTAAGGCGACGGTTACTTGTCTTCACCTCATCGAGAGACGTTTCATGTGAGACAGCGACGAGCAAAGATTTGCTTCCGTTCCTTGAACCACTACAATCCAGTTGATTGTGTGTAATCCAAAATCCAATATCTGTAGAACTCAAAACGGACGATTCGATTGGCCTCAGACACTCACGACAAAAAAATTCAATGAAAAATCCACGAACACACCTCATTGAAAGATAACGTGGTCGCATAGCATCCATATCCAAGTTGTCTCCGAAACCGGTTAAGAGGAAATTCATGCATTGAAGACATGAAAACTAGAAGCCTCGGCGCTTTAACATAATATTTGGCTCAGATTTTTATGGCCTTAAGCACAATAGAGTTACCCATGTGGGTGGCTGGTCAAATCCCAAATGGGCAGATACGATCTCCATCGATCACACCGGGTTGTGGTTGTCATTCTGCACTGGTGAAATCGTCAACGCCACTGTACTTGGTCTTTCTAGTTGTTCTTTATCCACTAGTTTTTTTTACAGAACACTTCTTACGCGTTTGTCGCTTCTTTTTGTTCGCCTAGAGATATTTAATACGTCCGCTTACACAATTTTTGCCCAGAAGGGCGATTATTAGGCGACTCGATTTGCGCCTTTTTTGCTCGACACCAGCGACTCGTTCCAGCGTATTCGTTTCCGTTTGTCCAAATAACAAAGAACTTCTTTCTGGTTATTGTTATTGTCGTCGAAAGTCTTTTCGATCATGTTTGTCACCGTCATCCTGCAACAGTCCTGTTGACGTCTGCCGAACGACGCTTGTCAGATGCACGAGATGTCCCTTCGTTCCCTTGCCTCATCCCGTTCCAGTATTCCGTGCTTCTCATTTCGGAAGGCGAACTTCTTCGGTTTTACCGATTTCGTACTTTAAAACAACAAGCTTATGTGGTTTGAAACGCACACATGTTGAAAGTTTTCATGGGTCAATCCGGACCGATGCACGCATGTGTCGCTTCAGGACGAATCAAGGAGTAGTTATGTCCAATGAAAATCCTTGAGAGCTGCAATGAAAAGGTTAGAAAATTTTTCTTATGTTCTTGTCATAACAGAATTTATTTTGTTTACCATGGGTCTTTTCTGCAGTTCCATCTTCATCAAATTTTGCCAAATTTCAGGAGCGATTTAAAGACGTAGAGAAAGTTTTTAAAGCCGTTTGACTTTCGAGGGATAGCGATGGCGGTGGAAATCTGCAATTTGTGAGCGAAGTTTTTTAGAGCTCATTAAAGCATCGGAAAGAACTCTATAGACAAAAAAACAAATTTCTTATATCCTGGAAGTTTGGTTATGATTGCGGTTAAAAGACGGCAGATGATGAGTTGTCGACATTTTAAGTAACTAACGCCTTAGGGACCTTAGGAGTTGACAGATTTGCAGAAAGGATTTCCTTGTTTTCAGCTGAGGTTATTTCGAAATTTAAAGTCTTGAAGATTTTGGTTCTGTCTCTCTGCTCAACCAATTCTCATTTGGCAGACGCTGTCGGAATATGAAAAACTACTAGGATCAATGTCGTTCGTTAACTTTTGACCTTACGCGGTCATTCCGTCGGCTAACTTTCCACGTTACGTGGTGATTGCGGTTCTTACGTGAGGGCGGTATACAAAAGTCTCTACGGGCCAAAACGAAAAAAAAGCGCTTCGTAGGCTCAGAAAAATCAGTTTTCATCTTCGTCGAGTTACCAAACATTTAATTTCGTGAAAAAGGAAAAATTCTTTCTGTTTCACATAGATGAATAAGGTTCGATGAGGTGATTGTTGGTTAGTTCAAAAGGTGAAATCTTTTCTGGCCACCCACTATGAGTCATTCTGTTTATTATGTGCTGAAACACGTTCGGATTTTCACGTCCCTTGTTTCATTTTTAAAATCCGGAAGAAAATTGAAACCAGCTCATTCCAGTATTGTTTGTTCTTAGAAAAAGAGAAGAGACGGGAACCTAGGCAGTGCGCTTTGCTCGCTGCACCCCTAGCGTTCAGCTTTGGAAGTGGTCTTGAGCATCGAAAGTGGCCGATGGTGGTCGGTGAGAGCCACTGGAATTCCAGAATTCTGTACAGTGCTCTTTTTCCGTTCCTGCATCGGTGGTCCCGATCGTCGTTTCCGAGATCTACGCGAGATCTGGACGAACGATTATTCCTACGACGTTTGGTCTCCTCCCCTTCATTTCAGTGTGCTGTCGCTAGGTTTCGACGACTACACACGTTCTTCTTTTCTCTTCTCTTTTGCGGTTTTGCTTCCACTTGGCTTTTAAGTTGCTCTTCTGTTTCCAATTCGCGAAATCCAAACCCCACTAGTGATCATTACTGATTTTATTGCCAAGGAAGGAAAATTCTTTAGGAAGTCATGTGAGCGTTTAGATTCTTTTAGATTTTCTGTCTACATTCTATAATTTCCTGGACATCAAGCACATTAAAGAGTAGTCGGTTTTCTTTATATATCATCTATATCGCATGTAGTCCCATTTACCATCGAGTAACTCGAAGCATTAACTAGTGAACTCCATTCGTCCTGTCGCGCATCAGAAGTCCTCAATGGGTTCCGTTCACTTCATAAACGCGAAAAGCACTACTCTATTAGTTTAACCACTTTTTTTCATCGTTTTTCAGTAGTTGACAGGCACTAATATCTCATAAGCTCGTATCATGGCATCCTATGGTCGCTGTTTGCCGACATCATGAGTTCCTTGTAAGCTCAGGAGGCTCATCTGTGGAGGAGAACCGAGCTATATCATCTGGCATCCAGAAAAGTCACCTAGGCACGATGATGTTTTGAACCATTGGAAGGAGTTGTAAAGGCTAAACCTTTTCATGCTCATTTGGGAGGCTCTGAAATACATTGTGAATGAGGTTCCCTCTAGGGTTTTTCAGTTCACTAGCGTAAAGTGAATAGCCGTAGTAGCCTCTATGTTATTTGCTATTAACATGTATAATTCAGCAAAATTAAGGATTAAGTGGTGTTTTTGAAAGATTTCCAAAAGCTTAGATTTTTTGACATTTGTTGTCAACGTTGGCTGTAGATAACATTTCGTGCTATCAGAGACATTGTAAGGTTTTGCCTTGCAACTTTAAGGGCATTATAATTTTTCTAATAACCACCAATATTTTGTGGAGAAATTAAATAAAACCTAGAAAAGTACTGGTGGAGCAAATGAGCGTTGAGATTTTGCGATGCGAAATCCACTGTCGCCTCCTTGACGCTATCCAGGCGTGCTATCTTTCAATCGCTTGGCTATCCGATATTTGAGCCTCACCGACGAAAAGAGAAAGAAAAAACGATGTGTGAGCTGCAGAGACCTGAAATTCTCTCATGAAGGAGTGTTGGAACGTCTATCTTATTGGGAAGTACTAGTTGATATCAGCGTTTTTTGTTATACTTGATGAAGTTTACTATGAAGTGAAATATGTTTATTTGAAAAATGTAAAATAAATTATATTCAAATATGTGTAAGTCGTATCCACAACTGATGATGTCGCCCATATTCTGACAGAAGTAAGCGTTGTTGATCAATACACATGTTTTTCATTGTGGTTGTGTATACTATTGGTTGTGGGGTTTTTTTTACGACCAATGCGTAACCACCCAAAATTCAACAAGTGAATGGTTTTTTTGAAATGGGATTGGCTCTGTGTTGAGGTATTATAAAAGACTGTGCGTTTGATTTCCGCTGACCTGCAATCAAAATGTTCATAATCTTCCTCCACTAGGGCCACAATCAATGTCACCATTGATTTCTCCTCGACGGCGTATCTTTTCTTAAAGATCTCGGTCGGCCGTCGCTGTGGTATAGAACCTATTTTGGATACCTTAGTGCTAGAAGTGGAGAATTCGTGCTGAAGTGGTGTTAGAGTGAATGTTTATAGGCTCAGATACCAGTAATCCATGGTGTAAGTAGAAATTTTGCTCTGCAACTCCTACTTCCTGGTTCAGGAGTATAAAATTTTGATAGAAGTTACGAATTTTTCAAACTGCTAGTGAAAGATACTCGTTGTTTGTTCGTCATTCCTTTTTTATGATTCAGCGATATTGGCGTGAAACTGTAGGAACAGTTCAGTGATCTCGTTCAACTCCGTGCCAGGTCAATCCGTTGCCGTTCCTCCCATGGTGTTGCCCGATTATGGTTATGTCTGCCTCGTGCAGGCCATTATCCAACAACGAACCTCTGTTGGTCGTGCATACCTCAGTCCTTCTACTATTTTTACTTTTCGGTATAGTTTGTCAACTGTCACGACGAAGTTGTCGCAGGTCCTGCAAACTGACACATCGGTCAAATGCTTGACCTTGACGTCATTAACTCTCTCTCTCTCATGAATTCACCTTATCACACAGACTTTGAAAGTCTCTTCATAAATTCTTTAAATGACTCACTATTCAAATATGTTTATAACTTTTTCTCTGTTGTTGTTTACTATCTTGCTACCCACAACAACGCTAATGATCAAAAGTATTCCGCCTACGCATCGTAATGCGGCGTTCGGAGGAATACGCAGCGGTGCCAATGCGCTTTCAGTTCTATCATCATTATTATCAGTTCTTGTGCACCGATCACTCGTCTGTTTTCCCCAAAGGCATTTTAGCTTTTAATGCGATCTATTTATATATCCAGATTTACCATGCAAATTTGGCACATGGAACCTTTCCCATGCGGCGATCGTCGTCTTCCGCATCACATTTTCCCGCCAAAGACAATCACCATCGACCAACTGTTTCAGCTGACTGGAGTCGTTTATTATAAAGTACGTTTTTCTACTCACATAAAGATATGTTGTTGCCAATTTAGATCTCGGTAGTGGATGGCAACGATGTTTTTCTTTTCTAAAATGTTGCTGCTCAGATTTTGCGCAATGGAGCAGAAATCAGTAGCGCTAAAATGTGTATAGGTTGACATGAACGACACTACGGCGATGAAAAAACGACTATCACGTGTGAAGATCGAGAGGAAGGTGAACAGTTCAGATATGCTCACTATCAGCGAATCCATTCCCGACTTCAACGAAAAGGTTTCTGTTATTTATTTTTTCGACGCTTTTGTTTCCCAAAATCCATAAGTCGTTCGCCTTAGCTAGCGCACCCTCTAAGCTAAATCATTTCGATGAGTACCGCACTACTTTTCTACAACTTTTAAAAAATTGTTAAAAAATTGAAAAAAACTTGGAGTGCAATTTTTACGATTAAAAGACCGAAAAAGCTCCCATGGTTAGAAGATGTGGCATTAATTTTATGAGAACTATTGCAAATTTATACAAAAGGTTCGCTTCATGGAGGACTGTCGTCATATTTACAGTCTAATTAGAGGTTTACGCTACCGGTGCTGTCTAATGGCCTGGTTGGTTTATTACAGTAGTTGTACCTAAGACCTTGTACGCAATAGCAGCGACTCGTTGCATACCGCCATGCACTTCCTCAAATTCTACCCACAAAAGGGACAGTGAAACGATAACACGTTCGGCGATGATCAATCTCTTAGGGATCAGTCATGCTTTCGGATCCAGTAAGCATAGTAGAGGTGCACGTAAATAATTACCGGGCCAATAAAATGACTTATATGAACCAACGATGTATTAAGTCACTATTCCTATTCTTTCAATCGAGCCTGGTATTACAAAAGAGAGGCATTAGGTTTGGTTAGATTGTATCGCAAGATGCATTTTGTTTATCGTGGAGCACCTCTAACTACTTCTAACTGAGTCCTTAAAATTTTTCACTTTTTAGGTTTTTAATCAGTGGAAGATCAAGAAATCTTGGTATTTATCACAGCAAATTAAAAAGCTTGCAAAAAAGTTTCTAAAAACTTTGAAAAGTTGAATTCGGGAAAACAAGTTTTCAGCAGGCGATTGGAGATGTAAACTTATGGGAAATGACGTGCAACGTTTTTCAGCTCGATGATTACTACGAACCGACAATAAAGAATCTGGACGTGGTATCGCTGGTAGTAGATGGTGCCTGCTATTACGACGTCGAACCAGAGGTGATCATTCGAATAGAATGCATAGACGAACGTCTCCACGAATCGTGTCGTTCAAATGATTAGCGCTTTAAAATTTAATGTGAACTGCACTGCTATACTAACCCTAACTTCTATGCCGCCGCCCACACACGGTTTCTGGATGGACGATATTCTAAAGTGATAACCCTGTTTGTCATATCAATCGCTCCAGTAATCTGTATGCATTAGGTTTTTGCCTGTTAGAATGTCTGAGATTTAACTACGTTTAAGTATCCATATGGTAATTTCCACGTGTACCGTCGGCTTTGACTGCTGGTTCACAGTCATTAGGATCGTTTCTGTCTTTGCGGTAACCTAAGCGGCAATCGGTAACCGTGCCGTGGATCTAGACACACTTGCCACTGTCCGTGAGGAAGCTTCTTGTGTAGTTATCCTGAGACATCGTGGGAAAACTCGACTAGAATTCCTTCACTGAGGGGAGCCGTTTGCGACGTCAGGCGGTCAAGTCATCACCGAGAAGCCAATAAATCTGAGGTTGCGACCTAAACAACGTACCTGTGATTGGCCGTGAAGCCGGCTTCTTACTTTGCACCTATAATACTGCAACACTTTCTTCATGCTTTAGTTCCCCACAGTCCTCTTGAGGCCGCAACTCATCGAATTGCATATGGTCATCTCACACAGGATCAATGGGAAGAAGACAGACATGCGCCACTGAAGTAACAGCGCTTGCATTATTTGTGAAAAAAAGAAAACATTTCGTTGACTCATGATACTTTTCTGTCGTGTGACTATTTGAGGAAGATCAATGAGAGAAACTGCTGCAAACTAACCTATGCTGTTGGTGAGAAATCTGGATGTGTTGGTTGATGAGCTGGAGCAAGTGCTCCATTGTGAAAAGTCTTCCAAATTTGTTATCGGTGGCTTTAACAATGGAATAAGGAGGATCGATGAAATTGATATAGTGAGGGAAATTTGGAATAGAGAACTGAAATGAGAATGGTAAATACTTTGCTAAGCTATCCATATCAAGCTTATTCCATGGAACTTTACTTAAATTTTGGCTAAACATTGCTGTCCATGATGTCCCGACCCAAACGCAGGCCAGTCATATCGACATAAACAGGTGGTTTTTTTTAAAATCGTCATAGGTACAGCCGTTATGTAGTAGATGCATACATAATTCCCTCTTCACGGAGATTCGGTTCAGCCGAATGTCACCATGAACCTGCTGTTAACATCCAAGAAGGAAAGTTGATGTTGTACGTTAAAACTTTTGGACGCCATAATCAAGATCGGGCACCAAGGACTTAAAATTTGTAGTTTATAGACTTGAAAACAACTCTGGATTGCGAAAAAAGAGAGGAAATGGACGTAGAGTCGACACCAATGTATGCCATATGACTGGTTGTAAATCGCTGGAGAAGAAGATTCTAGTAAAAGGATAAATTATACCAGCAAAGAAAGAAAATACTATTGGAGGCACGACAGATAATGACGGAAAAATTCACCTAACTTTCACTTTCTAAAATGTCTATATCGGAGTCTGAAGTACACGTTTACAAAAAACTGCTGAATTCTTGCCTCTTAATATCAGGTCGGTTTCTAAAACATGAAGAAAAGTACAGCTCCAGGACCAGATATTGTCACAGCCCTCTTATTGCGACTACGATCCCATAGTCTGTATGTTCTCTCACAATGCACATGATAGTTTACATTGAAAAGCAAGGAATCTTGGATCAATGGAAGATTTCGCGCACGGTGATTCTGTCCAAGAAATGTAGCCATGATCATGAAGATAAAGGAAGACGCAGTTTTAGGGTCCCACAACATCATGGTCTTTTTCTTTTCAAATTGGTAGTTACCCATTTTGGTTATTTGCCGCAGTCTACACCACAAAACCTTGAAAAAAAATGGGTAGCAGAGTAGCGGAAAACCTCGCGTAAAGTCGTCATGTCTGGAGCCTGGGTAAATGAGTCTTTTTTTACCACCGTGTCTTTTCGTTAGGTGTGAGGGACAAGCAGCTCGCGTGGATTTATCCTTTTGAGGCCATATGAAGGAATTTTAATAATATCCAACTAAATACGAGATTCTGACAAGAAGGTGGTGTTCTTCTGATTAAACAACATCCAAAGCGCATGCATGGAGGACTGTGTGAGGTAGCGTATGCTCCTTGTCGTAAATTTTGTAGAGTACTATCTTATCAGTGCTCGTTCTCAATAAATAAACATTTAACATAAAAATGGCGGACACGACATCGAAATATTCCTTCATTGAGATCCAACTTGAATATGTGTCAAACATGAAATGTGGGTTGATCGCTTGTTTGAGGACATGAATTGATGGCTGAGGGGGGAAGAGTAGTACATTTGGGAACAACAGCAGGCCACCTTTTACGACTAGGAGATAGACAGATGTGTTCGTGGGCCAAAGCAGTCGACTGTTTTCAAAGTTGAGTTTATGATTCACGGAATGGAAGTCACAGGCTCCAGCATGTTTGGAACAAAGCAATGTGATGATGGTGATGGGCAATGGAAACGAAGATGAATCGGAAGTGTACTGGGATCCGTACGACTTGTGAATACGAGCTATGATAGATTCTAGCAATCGCCTAAAGGGTGCTCCATTTTTGTTGGATAATTAAGAAGAGCGTAAAAAGCGGACGGTATTCCATCGTTTTGAAATACCTTGGACTCCTGAAGAGTAGCATCTTAGAATATTTCACCTTTTTTTTCACTTTTCTGTCGATCGAAAGTTTCTCTTTTTTCGTGATTTTTCACTCTGTTCTTAGGAAGACGAATGGATTCGTATCCAACTCGAACGCGGCGATCTGATTGTGATTCCAAAAGGTGTTTCTCATCGCTTTACTGTTACACCACAGGTCTGCCACTTTTCTCCGAGACAATGTTTCCTTCGTTATTTTGATTGTCGTGGTTTTTGTTCAAAGTTGTCTATTTTCTCTTAGATTGTTATCTTTAAGCAAATTTCAGTTTTAACGACTTTCTTCGTGTCTCCTAATGTTTTATTTTAGAACTATGTCCAGATACAGCGTTTCCTTCCTAAGAAACCAGATGATGTACAAGGATGAGGTCCTCCGAAAAACGTCCTTCCTACCTACAGCGGATATTTTTTAAACGTCGTTGTAGTTAATACTAATTATTTGCCTTGTCTATGTGCTTTAGGTAGTTTTTTGTTATTATCGTGAAAAAATTATTACACTACTTTCGTTCTTCCGATGATTCACAGCCTGAGTCCGATGAATAGTGATCCTACAGAAAAACGGTATCGTAGCGCTAATTCATAGCACTGCTTCGAGAGCAGATTTCTTGGCGAAAAGTACCATTGAGTTAAAAGATGTCTACTTCTTGAAACGGAAGTGTAAGCTTGCGTGGATACTCAGGAAGTCGGTTTGCAAAGAAATGATGTGTTTGGAATACCAAAGAAATTACCCACATGTTTAAACATTCTTCTGATTTCCAAAATTTGCAGCGTTTTTTGCCGAAAGAAGAAAAACTGCGTGTAATCGCTGTCGATAAGCCGATTGGGATTGATATGTGAACGTCACATCCTATAGAAGCAGTTTTTGTTGACAAATGTGAGACCGTTCCACGAAAGTACAAAACCAACACGACTTTATCGTCGACGAACAAAAAAGCGTCATATTAAACTGGTGCAAGAGGGAATTTGTAGCGATGTATGGACAGAATTTCAAACAAGTAGATGCGTGTGTGTATGTGTATGTGTATGTGTATGTGTATGTGTATGTATATGTGTATGTATATGTGTATGTGTGTGTGTCTTTGTGTATGTGTTATTCCTTTTCATGGAAGGGTGTGATATGAAATACAAACACGATGATGCTGAGATATTTGCAAAACTCTGGACGGCAGGTATCTGCGGTTGGGACCGAACTCGCTGTTAGCCTTTTCGGAGGCTGACGTGTTCACCGCCGATAATTAGCGCTCTATACTCACAAACCCAGCAAGGATGAATAAAATGCCAAAAATTTTCACGGCTGTTATGAGTTCGATTATTTCACCAAGAAAAAACGCCTGGGTTCAACGAAATAAGCTAATAATTTCAAAACAGTTGTCGCTTGTACTACTACATTAACGCTTTACACTTTTTAAATTTATATTCGACTCACTTTTAATGATTCTTCTAATTGAGGTGCGCGTGTGGCTCAATGGTTAGAGGTGCCCTGTAACACACATCCGCTGCAAAGGTCATTCGCTCGATTCTCAGCAAGAATTCACCAAGCCTTCCGTTCCTTCGAGGTCGGGGATCGGCACCAAACTTGCTTGGGAGGATTGCAGCACTGGCTCGATATATCGGTAGGCCACAGCAAATCATTGTAGATATGCATTCATCACCTGTAACGATGCTTAATGAAGTCAGACGAATGGCGCATCCGTCACCGACTACTCACTTATCTACCTCTTACCTTCTTATTCCTATAAAATATAGGAAAATGAAGACAACAGGAAACGAGTGGCTTAAAAAGCTTTCAAGAGCATCGAAGATGAAGTGAAGAAAACAATGAACACCCGACTCCGTGCTTACATTTACGATTTCCCGATTTTCTCTGCCCTAACGTAAGCGGTAGAAACCTGGTTGCTAAGCAAGCAAAATGAAACATAGCGTTATAGCTGTCGAAAGCTAGGAGTATCCAGTGTCACACAAGTGAGGGATGGGATCCGAAGCTCCAACCTACGTCAACGATCAAAAGTCAGAAACGCCGTTCTACACGCTAAACTTTTGAAGGCAGGGTGGTCTTGACATAATGCGTGTTAGCGCCAACCATTGGACAAAAGCCAGGATTAGTCAGTAACGGGATTCCCCTGTATGTCAAACGTACAGCAGGAATGTCACCGACTCGATGGTTAGAGTTCTTCGCGAAAACCCTGAAGGATACGTACGATGTTCATCAGTCCCTCGAGCTAGCAGAACCCACTGGGCTACCCTCGGACGCGACAAGAAAAGTAGAATAAAATTTACTAACACCCGATCGAGTCACTCGACGAACAACTAGGCAACAGATGATAGGGGTGACAGGTGATTTTCAGGAGTGTCGAAAGATTTCAGTTGTGGCGTCAAAACGAAGCAAGGCGGACGGTTTCTCTCAATCATCTGTTCCGTCAATACCATTTCCTTCGAGAACATACGTGCAAAGATAAATTGGTGTAGCACAGATTGAAATACTCAACCACAACAGAGGAAGTTTTGTTGATCCTCTAGTGAGAAGACGGTACTGCAACAGCGTTACGATGCCCCTGTCGCGAACTTCCGTTCTGCCTAAGGCACACAACGTACGCGGCGTTGTATTCTTCTGAGGGCACCATGAATATACCGAGCGCGGTGTCATATGAATTGTTCTTCCCTTGACATCGCGTCAAAGCGTTTCGTTGAAGCGCTTGCTAACACATCCTATCTATTTACTGTTTTTTTTTTCGATAAGCAAACACGAGGTTGATATTGCATGACTTATTTGTATACAATAGCTGACGTTTCGGCGGTTTCGCTTTCTTCAGAGCTTGAAAAGAGCCTTTTCTAACTAACTTACAACAGCATGACAGAAAGTGTTCATGCTGAAGCAGTAGATGTTATTTTTCGTTAATTCAGCACGATTGACTAGCTCTTAATATCAATTTGTTTATAATATAGTAAACGTCACTGATTGCTTTCGTCACCCACATGACTAAAGAATGAGTGAAAAAATCATGCGTTAACGAAATATTCGAGTTTGCAATCACTTCGTCAAATTCTCAACACACCTGTGAGCTTCGGTTCTACTCATGACTCTCGTTCTAGCAATGGGCACTGCCTTTTCGACCTTGATATATGTTTTAGGCATCACCATTGATCGCGTCGTTGGACATAAATGGAACGTCAAATACGAATTTGTTCTGCGTTAACATCTACTTCGTGTGGATTCGTAATTTTTTTTTCTATGCAAAAGAAGTCAGATAGCACTCATCTCTGTAGTCCCACCATAAACCCGGTTACCATTCCAAAAATGGTGTTTGTCGAGCTGCCTTTTCATGTTTCGATCAGACGGTTGGCGTATTCCTTCGCTGGGTGCTCCATACATATTTTCTATGCTTCAGTTAAAGCTTCGAGAATGCCGATCTTCGTTTTAGCTTATCTTGACTACACTAAATTGCTGGGTAATAATGCCTCCGTCACATTTTTCCCATTAAAGATAGCTACAGCAGGACTTGAAATCTAGTAAGAAAACTACCACGTCCGTTGATAGCTTGAACGCAACGTAGCTAAGGTTGAAAGCTTTTCTCGCAGAGGCGCGGCGTTTTAAAGTTGAAGGACTATTTGAGTACAACCTTTATGTCGTAGTAAGCCACAGTGCTCGCGTAGCGCAGTGCTAGAGGTTTCCAGCAATTCAGCGAAGGGATTTTATTAAATCGTGCGTCTTGAAAAACCAAGTCCTCTAGTTTTATGGGATCGACTGATTGATAAGTGTCTCACTAGGTAACAGGTTAAGTATGAGTTCCGTCACTCCTGAGTTCCTCAATGGACGGGAATTATTGACTCAACCATTAGAGACTTATCAACACAGAAAAGTCTTGATATTTTTAAAAAAGTCACCATGAGAATTTTTCGAAGTTAGGAGAAAATAAAAACCAATCGGCACAGGGTCAAGAACGAGAAGCCGTTCTTCAGAATATTCATTTGTTCACGAGCTCACCACTATTCTCACGGAGGAGGCAAACAGGAGATGTTGCGTCATCTTCATTTTCATCAATGACCAACGGGTGAATCTGGCTTATGCAGACGTTTTCGCCTTCCGCCGCAGCACATCGTCAACCAGTAAACTAAAACCATACAGAAAGTCTTATAAATAATCCTAGATAGGCAGTTCAACGCCTTCCTTCATAGATGAGCCTACAGGGGGTTGTTGAGAGTCTTTATTACGGCTAATGTTTCGGAGGTTTCGCCCCATGTAAAGTCATGATGATTCACGTCGAGCGTCCACAGCGCATACTCCTTCCTGCGATGTGACTCCTAGTAATCGTAGCGTCGAGCCGATTCCAAATCCATTCAGATTGTTTTCGACCACGAAGCGAGATCAGTGCACTTCTTCTCGAACACTTTAATCCTTAGATATGGCAAGCAACGAAATTATAGAGATACTAGACTTGCTGAATTTCATCAGAGTTTCGAATGCAACACTTATTTATTGTGAACACTATTAGAAAAAAGTGTTCATAAAAAAACCAAGTAGCAGTAAGGACTGCAATGGTAGTTCATCCAGACAGACAGACGATTGCTTTCATTCCGCCGTTTGCAAAGGCACGAGACTCGCTGTAATTTTTGTTTTAAGACCAACAAGTGTAGTTAAAGACCTTTTGATAGAGTATTTCATAAAATACTTCTGAAAAATGTAAGTTTTTTAAAGTTTTCTCTTCAAAGCCTGAAGGAATATACTTCAATGCGACTGAACAAGCGGCTAGCAAAGCCATCACGACGTAGACGGTCAGGAGAAGGGTGCTGATCATCTGAAAATTTGCAAGACATGCAATTTCTAAACCAATATGACTAGGCTTTAATGCTATTGAAGAAGGCTGACCAACTTCTCAACAGTTAAGATTACTTAAAAGAGCTAGTGTTATACTACACTTCTAGCAGATGGCAAACCTACCTTTTTGAATTAGAGGAGGTGGACAGTTATTCCGAAGAAGGCGGAACAATGATGCAAAATCGTACTTGCACCTCTTCAAATATCTAAAGTTTGTTAACTGTTGTTTTCATTCACATTCTTCCACGTCATCATTTGCTTATCAGCAATTATCACCAGTAGGCCCTGTTATTGAACGAGTAGACCTGGCGTGTGGTTTGAGTAATTTCTTGCGCAAATAGCTCTCAGGGAGAGACGAAGTTGAAAGTTTACTTCGGTGTATGATTTGAATGCCAGCTATTGTCAACTCGAGAGCCACAATAACCCGAGGGGAGTGTCCGAAGCAGTTGCTTCTTCTTACACTGTTGGTCTTCGTAGCTGTCGCATAGAAACGAACTGAGTAGAGTGGAGAACAGCCCAAATGAAGTAGTGTACTTGCCATTTTATCCCCTCCACGACCATGCGCATCGATTTCAATACGTAAGCCGTAAGAAATGGATAACTTATGCGCCATTCAAGGGTCCCAGATTTCGATTCTCACTTTCCCACCATTTCTAGGCATTCGGAAGCTTTCCGTCCCGTCTAATCGCAGTGAAGGACTTTGATTATAGCACGAAATGCCGAGTACCAAAACACTTTAAAAATAGCGAACCTCTTTAGTTAGACAGTGTACGCCGAGTAGTCAAACGGTAAACATTTCGAGACATAATGTATACACAAATATATATGTATTCTGAAGAATATATATAAATATATAGATATATATATCTAAATAGTACAAATAAGTGACCTACCGCTTGCTCGTTTTCCTGGGCGCGAGAGTAGTACATTATCTGGACTACTGTATCCTCGTCGCTATGGTGAATCATGGTTGTCCTACGGAGAGCGGATCCATATTAACACTAATACCCGTGGAACCATAGCGTAAACTTTTTCTTTTATAAATTGGTCCTAACTTTCAGAGTACACTACAGCTTGAAATATTATCGAAAGTTGTCGATGAACTGGCATCGCAAGCAGTGTGAAGGATAATTATTGCAAATCCATTCATCGTTTTCTAATTTTCAATCGCTATGATAAGTCCTAAGTGGCGTATGGAATAGGTGGATATCTACAAACTCTACAAACTAAACATCGTAATATTCATTGTAAAATTTTCACAACTCCATTAAATGCTGACAGCACTGCGCGAGGTGGTGGACGAGTTTTCTTTCATCACACACAAGAGTAAGGTGTCCTGCAAGAAAGTGATAGCATAAGCAGAAGATCCTATTGGATATTTAGAAGTTAGAGATAGACGGTAACATTTGTGAGAAAGATGAATAGCAGAACGAAAAACTCAAAAACCAGCACGTCGTACCTCTTGAGCGAAACCATGGATCGTACATCTTGATTTCAACGTTCATTTCGTTGCGCTCCAATAATGTGTGTGCCGCGGAACCGTAAACGCGGCAATGACGCATGGTCGCAAGGAGAGTTGCACAAGATTCTTGCTAAGCTGGAATGACCTGAGGTTACTTGGTAGTTTCCCAGTATTTTCACGGTGGCAATCTATCCCGGAACGATCTGATTAGTATCTTCTTAGATTGTTGCCCCGATAGAGGTTGGTATAGATCGAAAATGTCTTGCTGGTACTTCTTTTAACAGCTTCCAAGATCGACTTTCTATTAACCTCGGCAATGGATTATAAATCTGTTGTTCTTTTTTTACAGCAATCGCGAGGTAGTGTTATTCAGCACACCTTTACTTCCTTACAAAAATAACACATGCAACACAACGGTAGCTGACGCTTCGGCAGTATCGCCTTCTTCAGAGCCTGGAAGGGTACACTAATATGTAATTTACTAGGTGAAACGTTTCAACAACGCAGACAGAAAGATGAAAATCTAAAAAATAATTGAAGATCATCGGTATCTCGAAAAACACACTGTTTTTATCTGTTTTCTACCAAGGAAGAACAGCTGCTTTGAGTCTCACGTGGTTGATTGCTGCACCACCCCACATCAAAAATCAGTTATGAGAAACGGGGCTAGATCAGGCATTATCTCAGGGCATTCTTCCCTGCTATTCATTCTCGGATTTTTGGAATTTATCCAAAAAGCCTCGAGAAATTTGCGCGTTGGTGTTTTAGTCTCCCGTGCGAGCATGTGACTTTTACATCAAAATCGTATCCAATATGTTTTTGTATCCCATGCGTGCGTATCGGGGTGCTTTGTCTTGCTTTTCGTTTGCCATGTAGGTTCTTTTATACGGATACACAAAGGTCAGCCCGTTTCGTCAATATATTTGTCTCTGCAATTATACAAGAGATCAGGTATATCGTACCTGAACTCATGCAATAACCGTCTCTGCCGTACGCAATTTGTTGTTTCACACAGACGGTCATACAGGCGGTTGCGAACTAATTGGCGACGTAGAGTAGTCGGTGGTATTTCAACTATCGCTACCGATTCCTCTAGACCTGCCCTTCTTAAGCATCGTTTTATAGCTACGCTTACTTCATCGCTTATAAAAGGCAACATGAACGGGACTTTCTTTTGGCCAAGTGTTTCGCGTGGGCTCGTCGTTCTCCTTGTAAACTTATCTCGTGGGGTTACTATTTCGCTATTTGCCGAGCCAAGTCGCGCGATTCTTCCTTTAGTTTTCTGGTAGTGCACACAAAGGTGGCTGTTCGAGACATGTTTCTCACAATCGCACTCTTTGTGTGTGAAGGGTGGAAAGAAAGGAAATGAACGAGGATGTTTTTGTCACTTGGTTTTCGCTACCACTTTACTGTACATACTACTGCTGAAGCGTCAGCTACCGTTGTGTTGTATGTGTTGTATTTGTAAGGAAGTAAAGGTGTGCTGAATAACAACTTCGCGATTGCTGTAAAAAAGAGAACAACTTGGTATAAAAATTTATTCAACTAACGTTTCAACTTATTCGTTTTCTTCAGTCTCAAAGATTTAGCAGTAGGCTATGTGCCAACTTGTTTTCCCACGGAATTCTGCAGCATGCATTGCCTGAAATAATGTAGGTTATACTGAATGGCGTTAGTTGACCAATATCCGAGTGGGTTTACCTGCTAAAAGTGTGACGGAAAAGTTACAGCTGAAAGTGTATAAGAAAAATGAGTACCAACACATAGCAAGTTTCTATCGGATCATCCCTCTCTGATAGCATCGCTTCCTCCTATAGAGATCGCAGTGGACGATCGGATGAAAGCCCAATTTGTAGGACACTTTGTGGCGCCGTTGAGAAAGAGTCGACAAAAATGGATTTCCAATTGCGAAAACTGCCACATCTACGGCCTTTAACAAGCATTCGGAAAGACATAAAGAAGGAGGTGAATGCATGAATGAAAGCAACATAGACCGTCTTTGATATTCTATAATGGACTACGGACATATTGACAGAACTGCAGCTCCGTACTCATTTAATGGTATCAGCGGCCTCGTAATTCTCTGTAACGAAGCTGAAACCTAAGCTGACATCTGAACGACGTTGTATGTAAGCTGAAAAACGTCTAAATGATGATCTTTGAAAAAAAAGTTGAGCACAGAACAGGCTTTGTAGTTTAGTGCAAACCAAGCTTAGAACAATTCACGCCCTGCCTCGTTCATTTTCAGTTGTGACAACCCACCAGTCGATACCTGGTCCACACGATCGCAATTTAGCAGCTGCTAGAGAAAATTAGGTCTTCGAGTCAACTCTTTTTTGTTACTGAATAATCACTAGCTCCAAGATTAATGCTCGATTTCGCAAGGTGTTGCCATATGGGACCTCTTCGACGTTGTCACAGAGCAATAGCTCAAGCTTGAGTAAATAAACCTTTGTAATAATAATTACCAAGGATAGCAATATGCGAACATCGAAACAATACAAAAAGCCAATGTGGTAAGATGGTCAATAGTTGAGGCTTGTAAGAGGATACTTCGAAATCAGTCTTTAGCCTAGCCATTGGCTGGTGAAGCAATGCAATGAGCATGTATGATATAGAATACATCAGTAGTGGTTAGCACATCAAAGGACGATTCGTGAAAGTAGATATGACTTATAATAACATTACGATAGAGCTCAACACTATATGTAAGCTTATGATAAAATTCCGATGAGGCTGTCGTATTAAGGAGCACATGTTAGCTTCTGATAGCATTGGATTGTGATGATCGCACAATGGGATTAATGTGTTAAAAGATATATAACAGTGGAATGAAATTGATGTACAATAGGTGCAATAAGAATCAACAAGTTGGATCATCTACATGAAGTACACCAGGTGCAATAAGGGTCAACAATTTGGATTATCTACATGAAGTGAAGCAAAACAAACGAAAATACCATAAAAGCCTTAACGAGACGGGTAGATTAGTGAGTTACGAAGCGATTCAAGTATATTCCGAAGGATGTGACGCCTTCCTCATCGCCGGTTGCCAGATCAGACAAAGGAAGGCGGCTGTTCCAAACAACTTTTTACCATTCGCGTTACGGTGCGCGTGAAGATTTTGACCAGAAATAACACACAAAAAGTTCCGCTTACACAAAGTGGTTAGCAAAACAAAAACTGTTTTAAGACTGCCAAGTGGTAATTAACCTATCAGAAAATGGCTACATTACGAAGTGGTACCGAAAGCCAAATAGTAAAACAACCTGGTACATTACCTCTCTTCTCACCCCTCTCACACGAAGAGAGTGCTTGTAAGAAACATGTTTCGAACAGTAACCAACGTGCGCACGGGAAGAGAGCAGAGAGAGAAGTTGCGGAACTTGGCGCGGCGAATAGCCATTTCCAATCGCTACGAAACTGTAGCTCGGGATAGGTGTAGGGGAAATCGGAGGCTCCCAAACGACAAGTATAGCGACAAAAAAGTCCCGTTCATCCTACCCTTCATCTCAAATGATATAAGTACAGCTATAAAACGCTGCTTAAGAAGGGCGGGCTTAGAGAATTCGGTAAGCGTAGTTGAAATACCACCGAGTAATCTTAAGTGCCAGCTAGTTCGTAACCGCCTATATGACCGTCTATGTGGAACTCAAAATTGCATAATTTGCCCCAGTGGTAGAGACGGTGATTGCATGAGCTCGGGTATAGTTTATCTGGTCTCCTGTAAGGCGTCCGGAGACGAATACATTGGCGAAACGGACAGACCCCTCTGTGTCCGCATAAAAGAACACCTAGCCGGTAAACATAGACCAAATACCCTGCTAGGCATGCATAGGACCCAGAGACATAGCGGGGAGGACTTTGAAGTACGCGTCACGATCCTCATGCAGGAATCAAGAACACGAGCGCGCAAAACTCTCGAGGCGTTCTGGATTAATTCCAGAAATCCGAAAATGAACCGTAGAGAAGAATCCCTCATTATCACACGTGATATAGGGCAGTATATAAACCTGTTATTCTGATGGGAGGGGCACATTACGCTTCCTTTCTAACTCTGTGCGGTTGGTCCCCATGCGACATACTCAGTGGAAGACTCATAGGAAGCGGTGAGTGTGCGGAGCTGTGTTCAATGTGATTGAAATCTTGGTTTAGCGTTTTCTCTGTTTGGTTATGAAGGTGTTTGGCCGAATAGGTTGCGGTCAACTTGACCTTTCCAGGCTCTGAGGAAGGCAAAATCCGCCGAAACGTCAACTTTTACGTGAGTGTGGAAATGGAATAGCTCCTCGTGTTTGCTGAACAGAAGTGGAAAGACTGTTTGTTGGAAGAAAAGCTCCTCAGAATCAGATGGAAACATCTGCATACTGCAAGACTGCTAAGTAACATGGGGAACAGTGTATGTGGTCATTACTATAGGAACATACGATAACATGAAAGAATAGTAATTATTCGGGAGGAGCAACCATAATGAAGTTGGGGTATTTGCAATAGCCCGGACAACAGGTGTCTGCGGTGAGGATAGAACACGCTAATATCCTGCCATGAGAAATTGTAGTAGGCAGCAAAAAAAAGATAACATTCTTAGGGAAGTTGCTGCTATAAGAAGGGTGCTTTGCTGTTTGACATTTAAGACTCTAGGGCGTCATCTGCTGGCAGTCGCAATGGCAGAAGTAATTAGGTTGCCCTTGGCAACCGTACGTCAGGGTTGTTTCGCAAGCTCAACGAGGTTGTGAGAAAAAGTCACGATCCAGTGTCTTGCTTCTGTATTACAAACTAAAGCTCATGTTGTAAAACTCTCATGTTGTAAAACTAACTCACTATCAGTTGAAGGACTAGGTCAGGTTATCACATCCTATTAAATGAAGTTCACATTCAGAAGTCCGGGTAAGAATAGACCAGCACTGTGAATCACCGTCGTCCTGTCCCGTTATCAAGTTAATCGCAAGGTGGCAAACCTACGTTTAATCCACAAAGAGCGGTGGCTCCCTGTGGTGGTCAGACTTTGGTAATGATTCAGAAAGGCTGATCTGGATTGTACAGAAAATTGCAATGGTTCTAGTAGCAAAATTCCAGCCCCAGTACTCCGCACGCTGGACGCGTCTGTCTTCGACGTCGAGCGACGATGCCTACCAACTTCTCAACAGCGGATAAATGAGCTCAATATATTTCAGTCTATGGTGCTCTTGGAGCCTAGTTTTTTGAATTCAGCGGCTTTCTCTCTTTTCTACGAGAAATGGAAGCTTGCTCAAGGGAGGCTGTGGTCTGATCATGTATAGAATTTTGGGGCAACAACGATATCGGTAAGGAAGAATCTTCGTTCCTCTACTTCGTTAAGGTACTCTTCATTAAGACACTCTTACGTCGAACGTTGAGAGTGGGGCTTCTGGAGTTGTGACCTACCACGAATTTTTTAGTCGTCGTGATAAACTCGGCCAGCTACTCGCCTGCTCGTTCCATTCTAATCCGTGGGTGTCAATGTGACGATCTTCAGACGTTCATCTGGGTCCAGTCTTAACGTTGAAATCTCCAACGATGACCTTAAAGAATGATTGATCTTCTCTATAGATCCTCTCCAAGTCAATATAGTACGCTGGACTTTGAGTTCGTCTTCATCACAGCATGACATCTATTTGTAGACGGCGAAGATTATCAAAATTGACACTGATTCACATCTCATCAACCGTAAAAGTTGAACTGATGCGCGTTGTCAGTTGTTCGAATGAATTCAGGTTCACGGCCAAATTCCTGTTGACCAGAACGTCGACACCATCAACTTCTCCATTTTCGCATGTTTCGCGGAACAGTTCTTATCCGGCGTTATAGACGACGTTGAATGGTGCCATCTTCTTGTCTTAGCCAACCCGCTGACGTCGTACCATACCCTTTTTGTCTGCATGATAAGGTCCTCTGTCGCGGACTCATGCGAGTATGCATGCATTGTAGTTAGAGATCGTTACCTTAGTCCTTTGCGATTTAGGCAGCCTAGAATGGCCTTGATTTTAGCAGACTCTCTGTACTCGTCCTACAAAACGCTTCCGTATCGGTGGCTTTTTCGGGGTCAGAGGAATAAGCCCAATTATTTCACTGTGTTTACCGTTTGATACCCAGATGCATGTTCTGAACGTGAAGGCTGAACATACTTACGGGTAGCTTTCTGGTCTCTTCTAGTGTAAACGGAAGGTATATTTGTCGGAAGCGATTCTTAACTACCTCGCATATACTTCGCTGTCCATTGAATGCAGGCTTTTGGCCGAATTAATTCGTAGAACACAATCTTCATAGGCGAAAAAACACCACATACGCATGCATATATAGTTCCACGTAAATAAAGAAGGTATGTGCCAAATCGGTGCTGCAGAAGCAAGGAATCTCCCCCATGTATCCACCTGTCTCTCAAGAACGCCAAGGTCGCTTTTGGTCCGCGATTTATGCTCCACCAGACACCTGGGGGCGCGTCACGTTGCCTCGCGACTAAACGTGATTGCCTCTGTGAGGGTTTACATCGGTGTAAAGATTAAAGGACAAAGTTCTCAGCGTTGATCAATGTTGAGGGATGCGCCATGCATCTGACTTCATTAGGCATCGTCAGTGGTGATTGAATGCATATCTGGCCTATATTCGCGGTACCCAACTGTGTATCTCGTCAGTTCACCTATCCTCCCAGACATGTCTAGTACCAATATGCTAAACCCGAAGGAATGGAAGGCTTAGTGAGCCTGGGGCTCGAGATCGACCTCATGTATATTACAGGGTACTTCGTGCCATGATATAAAACTGATAGCGGAAAAGTCCTATACCAATCATCGTTCCTCCACAATCGCTGTCACCGATCCTATAATCTCTGGTGGTGAAAAGCCTTCGTGGATTCTACACTCTAAAGTTTGAGTTGCGATGGAAAGTGTGGAGAGAGGCAGAGCTCCAGAATTCGAAAATATCACCGCCGATTTCTTAGGAGCCGGAGGCCACAAATACTTTTCGCAACCCACACGACATCTTACCCTCAGAAAGGAAAAGTGTCAAACCAGTGGACAACTTCGCACAAGGCGATCCTACACTAGGATGGCCAAGGAATCTTCGTAACTAGCGAACTAGCCCCAATGTACTTGTAGATTGTACTCCACATGCTGTTCACGGTTGACAAGCAAAATTCTGAGAAGCATTCTGCTGCGTGGACCACATGGAAACCGTATCAAGGATGATAGAAATACTATTTTGTCCCCAGTTCTAATTTCTGTCGTCTAGGAAAAAGTATTTGACAATATCGAAAAGAATACAATTCTATCAGTGCTCGTAGATCAAAGGGTGGACCGTCCAACTGAAGAACTCTATCTGACTGCTATCGGAAATGCTCCACGAAAATATAGAGCTTCCACTGACTTCTTACCATACGCATAGGAAAAGACGGCAGGGTGACACCATATCGCCAAAGCTGTTTACTGCCATACTGTAATGATAACGAATTCACTCAATTAGGATGAGAAATGAATACGTACTTTTGAAAAATTCCCATGATCTTAACTTCGCAGACAACACTGCCATCTTTTAAGAAATGTTATCAAAGAAGAGTCATTGCTAAATGAGCTCAACGAAGTAGGCAAAAAGACCACACCGCGCATAGATGGATAAGACGTGGTCTCAGACGAGTGATAAGACAAAGAAACTATGGTGTGACGGTGAACAAATGGAACTACATGATTCTCCAACTGCAAAGAACACCTGAAAAGTGTATCTTGGACGTTCCATGAACATGAAGAGGAACATTAAGGAGTAACTGGACACAAGAACGAGGAGCGCATAGGCCGCATTCGAGCCTCAGAGGCCACCGACCAGCTTGCGTACCCGAAATTTCTCGCTAATCTTTCTGACTTAGTCGTCTTACTGGCACTTTGTTATGCAGCACAGATTTGGGCTAATTTTTCAACCATGTCGAGAATTCGCTGCACCGCCCACAGAGCGTTGACGTCAATGCAGAATGAGTAGCTCAGGCCTTGAAAACCTATCTCATCTTCCCGATGAAAGAGAATATACATCGAAGGTGAAGATGGCCGGTAATGCAGTGAAACGAACAGATGACAGACGGAAAGAAGGAAGATTGGAGGAGACTCCGAGATAATGCAAGCATTCACCACCCAGTCGATGGTGTGGACGTATTCGTGGCTAACTACCTGCCTTTGCAGATGAAAGCGATTTCAGTAATACGGAGTGGACCTCGCGAACGTCACCGAGTTCGTAGCGAGACACCACCATGAATGACACTAGAGCAAGGCTGGAAGGAATGGATGATCTTTTGAGGCGCGCACCAAGCGTTGAACGGTTATCCACGTATCTATTATGTATCTCTTCAGCTGAGGTGCTTGTAGCACAGTGGTTAGATATGAGGCGCTCCACATTACAAACATGGTCTGTGGTTCAATCCCTCATTCCGGGCTCACGAAGCCTTCCATCGTTGCGGAATCGACAATTTGCTGCAAGACTTCTGTGGAAGGATAGCAGTACTGACCTGGTATGTCGGAAGGCCACCGTTAGTTGCCATAAGTCGGATATGCAGTCAGTCACCTTTAGTATCGCTTGATAAAGTGGAATGCGTGGATTTTAAGGCACATCCCTCAAAAATTAATCAATGCAGAATACTTTCTGCTTTGTCTTTCGGTTTCGCCTACTGCGCTGTCAACTCTATCGGTTCGAAATATTACCAAGAACTCTTCTGCACAGTTGGGATAAGTACACTGGTTTCTCGTTAGCAAAAATGGGTAGATTCTAATGCTTTTTACTTTCATCAGCAAAGCCATGGGAGCGTGTGGCGCAGTGGTTGGTGGCGCCCTGCAACACACAGGTGGAATCGATTCTCACGCCCACGGAGCCTTCCATTCATCCGGGGTCAGCAAATTGGTACCAGACTTATCTGGAAGGATAGGGGCACTGGCTCGACATATCGGTAGGTTACAGCGAGTCATTGTAAAGGCCAGATATACATTCAATTACCTCCAAACGATGCTTAATGAAGTCGAATGCATGGCTCATCCTTCAGGGATTGATCGACGCCGAGAGCTTTATCCTTTATTCTTTATCAAGTGAAGCTTTTCCTGAGCAGGAAGATTCCCCTCTAAAAGATGCAGGTTAAATTCGTTCATCCATTTTCGAAAAGTTTAGTACAAATAGATGTATAGGAAACAGTTTATCCCGAACGTCGAATTTTCGACATCGATCGCTTTTTTCGATTGGGGACAATTTCGTTGTGACAGAGTGGTGAGGTACCAATGAAGCAGGTGATAACAGCGAAATCGCTAGAATCGGCATTTATCAGTAGCGTTTCGAACATCTACCAGATTTCTTACACTGATATTATTTCTATAGTTACTCGTCCTAATTATTACTTATTTCAGCTGATTTCTGGTACTTTTTCTCGATAAATTCCTCATCTTCGACCAACAAGAATGAATGTGAGATATGACTAATGCTGTTAAATGCTAGAGATTTTCTCCCTTTTTGAGAAATCTTGTTGCAGTTCATTCGCAATGACGTGAAGCGCTGTCTCGATAGTTCTTTTTTCACAAAGAAAAAGAAAGGCGAGAAAAAACTTGCGATGATTTATTCGGTATGAAGCTTTTGTGATATGAGGAGCTCCGGATTCAAAGTGGATGCATCGACACTTGCATGGCCTGTCTTCCTTGGTAATGAAGGTTGTCCCATCATCGAATACAGGTGGTTCACGTTAGGCGTCCAAGCTATCGAGATTTGATATGATGTCGAAGTCGAATTGCTCTGTATTTATCGCCTGAAATGTCTAACATGCACCAAAGAGTGTTCGAGTTTAGAACAAGGTTAACATCTGTATTCAGAAGGCAGGAGAACGCAAGCCAACGTTGTTGTCAACTTGGTACAAGTCCATTCATAAGATGATAGATTTGCAACAGTTCCACGGTAGTCAGAAACTGGTTTTGGTGACGACCTAAGAACTGCAATGTCTTGATTCCAGGAAGTAAGGGGAATTTTTCCAATGGGCAATGCACCTGTTTGAGAAATTTCCAGACTAGGTGATCAAAGTTTAATTTTCAATCCTGCAGCTCACCTTGAGATTCTACGGACTTTCCCGATTACTGCAAATATGATGATCGCAGTCGGAATACATTTCTGCTAGAATGATAACCCCATTAAACTTAGTGGTTAGGCACATAAAATAATTATAGAATAAAAACAAAAATAGAAAAGACTAGAGGATAAGACTACCTCTATCTTACTGAACCACCAGAAGCACGCCGAAGACGATTAAAGCGCTCGATTATCGTCTGATAACAAATGAGCAAAACATTGCCATGGTAAGCAAGCACTGCGGGTGAAATAGCCTATTCATCGGAAAGCGGACATCGTCTTCGGAGTTTTACTTTGGAAGAAATAGCGTAGTTTATTTGAGTATTCACTGGTCCTTTCCTTGTTCGCAAATCTCTTCACTTCTTATTCTTACAGTAACCCTAACCTAATTACCTAGAATAAAATTTCATCGGTTTTATTTGTAAATGTAACCGATCACACATTTTTACAATCGACCGACGGTACTCGAAATCGACTGATGTCAGCGATTTCAACACTGAGAAATTGTCTTCACGACCATAAGACGTTCGGCGCTATCGAACGATAGTGCAACAGAGTTCGACTGTGTTCGAAAGGAACATGTCTGAGAGACAACAACATCGTTGTGCACTCCGCTTTCCGTGCCATCGTGTTATTCACCACACCCTCAGAGCTGGTTCATCGTTAGATGTCGTACGACTACTTTTTACTCAAACCATAGACGCGCTTCTCCACGATCGTCCATTAGTCAGTAGAGTGCTCCTGTGGCTCGGGAAAGTCTGATGAGTGTAGTGCGCAGAATCTGCAAAGTAAATCCAAGTCGTAACCAGCGTTTAGCTAATGGGTTTGACTACCCAGGCACTTGTGATGGGTGTTAAGGAGCGGTCTCACTCCGGCGGTGGCAACAATGGTTACGCCCATTCGAGTGCTACGGCATCACTGGAGTCGTGTTCGTGTTGTATTCGACAAATTGGCTTTGCAGTATGACCCGTCTAGATAACATTACCGGTTTCGTCCATCCAAAATACGCAAAGATCGAGAAGATTTTCAAGTAAGTGGACATTATTCTTGCCATTTTCCCCATTTTTCGTCTCCTTTCACCTTTCCTTCGGCATTTCACCTGTGCACCTTATTTGGTTCGTCTACAACTTCACTCTTTCTGCATGTTTCTTCTTTTTAAAACATAATTTCAAATGATGACACTCCTGAGAGCTACAGTCCGTCGGTTCTACAAGTATCGTTTTCGCTGGAGATGTTTCACAGCTGATTTGATTGTACACGTTCTGCTAAGTAGTGCTAGCACCTTTAAATTGCTTGTTCACGGAAAATTTTAAGACCATGAAAATATAGGACGGTCTATCAAAGGTGTTTCGATCATCTTTGTGGGAAATAAACGCAGATCGAGCTTTTTCTATAATTCAGTCACATTTTTGTCTATTTAAGTCTTGCAATGAAGCCTTCTCTGATTTCTCTGAGCACTATGGATCCTTTATACCTCCGTGGTCAGTGCGATTTTTAATTTGGGTGGTGCTTGCAACTTCCTTTTCCTTTCATCTTTTCGTCACCGGTTCGACGCGATAGAAACAAGCCGAGGCTATGTCATACCGGTTGCTCATTTGGAGAACCTGACCTCAAGTTCTTCACTAAATGATGGAACACACCATTATCGAAAAAAAGTTTGCGGCATCAAGAACTGCTTATAGTCAATCAAAATTCACAGTATTACTAGCGGCAGAATCGTTGTGATTCATAAATACTCAAACAAAAATCGGTGAATGTTGATTCTAAACACCACTACTTTTACTGCATTTGCTATACAATAAGGTTTGTCAGGAGCACGGTGCTGAATCACAGAAGTTCACTCTTATCGGAAAGGAATCGGCTATTCCTCCTAACAACATAGTCGTCATAGACACAGGTGGAGCACTCACGTAGCAGTCACCCGTATACACGTAGCTTTGAACAGTAGAGACTCTATTGAAGTAACCTAAAGCCATGAACGAATCAAAAAACTAGACAGGTGTTCTGATCTGCACACAGGTGATGTGCTCTAGCTGAAATGGTACCGTTTTAAGACAGACCATCTAATTAACTTAATAAAGCTCAATAATGACTGCTAGCAACAACGGCGACCTGAGACCTAATAAAGAGGACCCAGTGTTACACTCTTTTCTGTACCCGGGGACCCGTCTTGTAATGTTTTATGGCGTTTGCGTACACTTTCTATATATGTCAATTACTTTTGCTTTCCGTTAAATCAAAGGATCCAATCGTTTCATAGTGAGATGAAGCGCAATCCGGTACTTTTACTCCTGCCTACATGCAGCAGTAGTAACCAAAAAACCGGTTCATGTTACATTTCACCAAATGTATGAATGATAAAGTGTCTTAAGTGACGAAAAAATGATATAAAAACTATAAGAAAGCGTTTTTTGTGAAAAATTTATGTAAGAGTCGAGATTCAAGAGTCATTTAGAAAAAACTTCCACGATGGATGGGAGCGAGAAGGGGCCGCGATTGCTGTGTATCACAAGGGCGAGCTGATAGTGGATCTACAGGTCATTTGCCACTTGAATCATTTTTCTTCGGTGTATTATAAACATTTTCAGTCTTTATTTATTACCCAATAACCAATCAGAGAAAAATTACTATGTAAGGTTTTTATCTTTTTACAGGACTCATTGAGAACGTCCTTTAAAAAATCGATATTAGGAGGATAAAAATGTAAAAGATGCCGCAAATCTGCTAATATACTTAAACATATTAAGTTTTTCCACTTTGCGAAAGTTTTCTTTTAAAGGGTGGTTACGCAGACAAGTCGTCGGGAAGGAAATGGACACCGGAGACAAGAACCGTTGTGTTCAGCGCAACAAAGGTTGGTTACTACGCTGCTAATGTTTGAACTGAAAAATTCCCTCTCTGGAAGATTCCCTAAAGTACTCCTTTTTTCTTGCATTGTTGTTTTTAACGACTAGTAGTGGTCCACAACTTTTTAGCAGAAGATAAAATTTTTAATCCACAGAAGAAAGTGTGGCACAGTATTGATTTGAATATTTATCTGCATCATCTGTTACCCCGTTAGTCACTGAGTCACCCCTTTTCATCAAGCTTCTCAGGTGGTATCGCTAATTCGAAGGCTACCATGAGCATCATGTTTTACCGTTGTACCATTTCTCACTGCTTCTGGAGAAATTGTAGCCACGGTGTAACTCGCCGCCATAATTTACTCCTAGTGGACTTCTATGAAATACTAAACCCCGTTTCTGCTCGTTTGGCATTTCTAAGAAATAAACTCTCGTTATACCTCGTAGTTCAACATCCTGGAACATCTTCTTCTTCATCTTTCGATATGATTTTGCTGTCAGCTAGTATTGCCATTAAAATTATCGAACTTCTCAGTTTCTGTCACTCAGTCACGACATGAATCCTTGAATGAATGTGGCTGCTTGACACTCTGCTTTTCTATACTGTTATTATTTGTAATATTTGAAATAGAAATCGCTTGTTTAGCAGTGGTAGTGATGATATTTAAGGAAGAGGAGAGCCCCTTTTCGATCCTAGCTCACCAAGCCTGTCATCACTTTAGGGTCAGGAAATTCGTACCAGATTCGTTTAAGTCACGTGGCTACCACCTGCTCACAAAAGATGGCGTCTGTCTGTGATGAAGATCTAGAAAAAGCACTGCTATTCCAATATTCAACGAAATTCATAACGAATGCCAAAAACCCTCAAGTAGCGACCAAAATCACACTTCCAATGCGTTGAACTTCGTGGAATATGGATTCCAGAAAGCTAGTCGAATTTAAGAATTGCTAGGACACACATAACATATGACGTTAGGCCGTGTGGAAAAAGATATTTTCAGCACTTGTAGCTGAGTTGTTGCTATTATTGGTATAGGTCACTCAAAGCCTTTTAAAAAACATCGAGGTATCGCTCTATGGAAGGTTGTATGTTTCCTATAATCTAAAAGGCTTGTTAGACACAAGAACATTGGTATTTAGGCAGTAGGCGCTTTGTGCGTGGCAATGTTGGTTGACCGAGGTCACGTATCCTACGAGGACAAAATGAGTAAATTCTGGCCCGAATTCGCCCAACATGGAAAGGAACACATCACTATTAAGTGGTTGATGAGTCATCAGGTTAGTAAAACATTTTATTAATTCAGGCATCCCGCATTTGCTTGAACTCTGTTTATCGTATGTAATGTTGAGATATTTGCAAAACTCCGGACCGCAGGTGTATGCGGTGGGGAACGAACGCGCCATTGTCCTTTCCGGGGAGTAGCGCATTTCTGTTCATCGTCTATTTTGTTTTGTTCTCTCACTCTGTGTTACTGTGCGGATCCAATATTGTACATTTGAAGGCCTTTTTCGTACGTTCATTGACTTAAGGAAGTATTCGTAAAAAGTTCCATCTGCGATTGCGATTGCAGTTTTAATGGTTTAAAATTCCTGTTCTTAACATCTACTCCACAGCCTGCACGTCGCCTTTGCCACGATATGATGATAGATCTACCGCAAGTTAGTACCATAATTTCCAACGCCACGCGTAACAGTGTGAAATAAACACTCCCAAAAGTGGAACTGGAAAAGGATAAAGCGTTCAGTGCTAACCTGCTCCGTGGAGATGCGCCATGCATTCGAATCCGTTAGGCGATGATGATTGAAAGAAAGTACGCCCGATCCGTATGATGACTTCCCGGTGCTTCGCGTCCTATGAATTCGGTGTTTTTATATTCCGAGAAAACTCTGGTACCAATTTACCTATCCCAGTTGAAGGCACGAACTGCCCGCGATGAGGAATCGATCTGCGGAAGTTGTTTGCATTGTGTTTCATCCTTACCGAACCGCTACATGCGCCAACAGAAATGGAAGTTGGAGAAAAAACCGAACCGAAAAATGACGGTCTGCAATAACACATCGATCCAGGTTTGCTGATAACGTGATTTCCAATCACCGCAATGACTAGTCGGATCAGAACAGCGTTATTTCCAAATGTTAACTTAAAAAAACTTTTTTAAATAATGAGCCTTAATCAGCATCGACGGCAAGGAAGGTCCAGAAAAGAGAAACTGATTCGGAAAAGGGCAAACGGGACCAGCTTCCATCGTTAACTTGGAAACGTCCTAGAAAAAGGCGCTAGCTTCCACTCCGATTATGAAAGGATCCAGAAAAGGACAAATTTGATCCAATTTCGATTGTGATGATTCGGAATAAAGTTGATGCCAACTATATTAACAATGAATGTGAACTGTTACGATAAGCGGGTGATTTTTTGACAAAGAGAATTTTCACCTGAAATAATGCTACTCGTGTTTTAATGTTCACGCTAAATGAATGAGTCCGTAGATGAGAAATGTAGGGAGCTACTTGTATGTCAAAGAGCGGTTTGTTCAACCCGAAAAATATCCACATCACTTTCATTTCTTCGACGACACTCTTGGTCCCTGGTTGGAGTACTGGGAACGGCACAAACAGGAAAGCAATAGAGGCACTATAGCGGGGATGACAAGATGAGCTGACCAGTTCATACTAGTAAGCGACTGCACTCTGATCACGGAAATTCCTCGGCATCAAGCAGTTAGGGTGCCCGATGTCATCGATTTCATGAAATGAATACTTCCATACTATGCAAAGCTCCACTACCAAAATCTTTATACATAAGGCGTTTTTTACTTTAGAGGTCTAAAGTAAACTTACAGTATTCTTCCGTCAACTTTCCCACCTTTGCTGTAGGTGCTTTTAATTTTTAAATTCACTCACAATAAGAGCACGGCGCTAAAACTGTAACTTTAACAAAGTGCCGCTATGAAAGAAAAAAACGTGACAAAAGCCGAAACCTTTGATTCATGCTTCTATAGATGGTGGCTAAAAAATCTAGTGAAGCAGCTTAGATATTTTGCTAGACCACATTTTTCGCGCTTTCCTATCCGTTCTCGTTAGTTTCACGATGATATCTTCGTCACAGGCAGGACTCGCAGCTTTGGACGAGCCGATTTCGCGTGAAGATGCAAAGAATTTCGAAAAAATGGCGTACATCATTGCAAAGCAGAAACCGAACTGGGAACCGGGCACGAAAAGCGGGTACGGTCATCGAATTTCTAAGTCATCCAGGAATATCTAACACTCATTCCTAGACGATGCTATTGATAGTTATTGAGAAAAACGCTTATAAATGATTTATCCACTAACGATGAGTAACGTTTGTCGCCTATCCATTTGTAACTATGCATTTCCAAAACAATAGCTTTATTTAGTAAGAAACAAAATGTGTGTAATTAAAGGTACTTACTCATCTACGCAAGAAGATCAGCACAGGTCTTCCCACGCTATGTCTTCCCAGGAAATGAGAAACTGCTTCTTCTTATTCTTGCATATTCACTTATAAGTCCCATCTGGTACACCGTATGATGTGAAGCCTTAGATAATGTGGTTCTCATTTTCTTTCACAAAATTTATATTTTCCTAATAAGCCTAGCCATCTCTTTCTTTCCATGCTGGCCCTCAGTTACCGCTGAAGGCGATGATTCCATGTTTTATGTTTCATTTCCAGTTCAGGGAAAAAGCGAACTAATCAAAAACTACAGTAAATTATTGACCTGAACATTATTTTGGCTTGTGTATTGTTTACTAACAGCACAAATAGTGTGAAACTCGTCTCCAAAAGGAAAATTCACTTTCATGTCTGAGTAAATTTCAGGTACCATGCAGTAACATATGGATGGATTGTGGATCAAATCGTCCGCAGGGTGGATCCGCGAAGAAGATCCGTTGGACAGTTTTTTAGAGAAGAAGTAGCCATTAAATACGGTTAGCTATTAAAGTGACTAACAGACAAGCCTAAGCAAGAACAATGTGTTGCGATAGATGACACCTCATAATGAGTAAAATTCTTCAATCACTCCTTCCTTCCTTTAGCTGTGCAGGTGTCATGGACACCAGATTCGAGCCCGGAACCGGGGCCTCGTGTTAACCACTGCTTCACCGAGGCACTTATTTTGCTTTTCTCTTAGCCAAATTTCTTCCCTAACGGCGCCATCAAGAATCTGGTCCGAGGTCCAAGTTTTTACAGATATCTCATCACCCTTGTGGTTGCATTTCACGTAATACCCTGCTGTGAAAAAACAATAGACAGTAAATAAAAAGTTGAACACTGTTTCCAGATTCTTCCGGTGGCTTGTCGGCTTGAAATGCGTAGTGTTAATCTATTAAAATAAGATTTAGGTGTATCCATGAAAAAACCCTGTGAGGGCATTGGAAAACTTTTCTGAACAGCGTGAATTTTTTACCAGTCAAGAATCAAATCAGTGAAGTGATATTTTTCTTGTACTCAGGAACGTTCTAAATATTAGCGATTATCTATATAAAAACTAGGTTTTTAGGGAAATCTCTACTTCTTTTTTTATTTTGCCTTTAATCTAATCTCGTAAATGTGGGCAGACTAAGTGACGTCGATTCCAGGAATCGATTTCCACATTGGTCTTCCTAGTTCCGAAGAGCATACCGTTTCACGCCTTTCACTGCCATCCACTGCGCATGTTCTCAAGGAGATCATTCACGATCCAAGGTGATTAGGGCTATGTTAGTCTCAAGATTACTTCTAGGCTTAGTTTAATGGTAAGGCTTTTGTTTTATCCCAAATTTAACCCACCCAACCGAAGTACTTTACACAGGTAACAACAGATATCTGAATTTCAATAACGTATACTACTCAAGAAAAGTAGTTTTCGTCACTCATGTTTTCTACATAATTACTTGACGGATTTTTTTTCTTGGAGGAAGTTTCAATGTAGAAAAGGGTGTCACAAGCAAGTCTATTCTCATTAACTATTCAGTACTACAATTACTCACGCACTCTGTTAATTACTGAGTACTACGATTTGATACCAGTAAAACTCCGTTTTCCACAAACTGATATCAGTGTAGCTTCGGTCGCTCTAGGAATACGAATACTATCACTTTTGTTATACCTTTTTTATTTTCTGCCTACTATAATTTCGCGGCAGGGTACTAAGCGAAATACAACCACAACGTTGCTGAGATAATTGCAAAACTCTGGACCGTAGGTGTCTATGGTGGGGAACGAACGCGCTATTGATCTTTCCGGGGAGTAACGCGTTCACCACCACACCATGCGGGTCCTTTGTTTCGTCTGTCTCTAAGCTATTTCTATCGATCTTTTGCCACAGCAATCACCCGTCAGAAAATAAAAGGGTATAACATTGTGATTTCAACTACAGCCGTAGCTTAACTGGGTTCTATGCCGATTAGGGCGCCCCAAATCAATCCCGCTGACGGGTGATTGCTGTGGCAAAGGATCGATAGAAATAGCTGAGAGATAGGCGAAACAAAGGACCCGCATGGTGTGGTGGTGAACACGTTACTCCCCGGAAAGGACTATAGCGCATTCATTCCCCACCATAGACACCTGCGGTCCAGAGTTTTGCAAATATCTCAGCAACGTTGTGGTTGTATTATCACTTTTGATGCGAGGCATTTCTCTTTAGTATTATTGTCGCGGTAAAGGTTTCCTATTGGCCGCGCCTTCATGTGGAAATTACGAATCGCATTGATGGAAGACTACGAGAAAAAGGGACGTGGGATCGAACCAGCTACCGATCCAGTATATATCGCAGGGTATCCCTAACTACTGTGCTAACTGCTTCATTTTATTCCTCTTCAGGCATAATTATTTAGGAATTAATAGGGTGTCGAATGAATCAAGCGTGCACCACCGTAGTGTCCACAATCCATTGTCGCGCGTTACATTAAACCAGTGGGCTCTGATCTCTCATTCCTGGTGGATGGGCTCCTTCATGCTTTCGCCTGGTATGCTCATGAAGAAGCCTTATTATCAAAGAGGTGGTTGCACGTTCAACATGCCATGGAACTAAAACCCTAAGAGCTCTTGTTCATAATCAAGACGCACCACGTTTTTTATTCTCTTCGCTCACTGGTCGGAACAACGATGCAGTTATACCCGTGTCATCATTATCTCGGTAGCGCGTTTGATAATGCCAATTGCCTAATGAACATGTCTAGCTGGCGATCATTGTTTCATGTCGTATGGTAAGCCATGAAGGACTGAGGAGTCGGACGTAGTGTTGCTTGTTCTTTCTCTTCCTCATTGCATGAAAGACATTCTTGTAGATTTCTTAAGGCACTCGTTTTCTTCTATTCGACTCTGGAACAAAGACATTCATTATATTTCAATTCCTTTTTCACATTTCCTGAACCACGATATAACTGAAATATTAGGAACAAATCCGTTCTTCACACCTGCCGTTTTTCAACGCCATCCAGAGACCACCTCTCCATATGTGATGGAGAACCCGCTCCAACTCCGTGTTGCCTGCTATCATAAGAAAACTTTCAACGAAACGCTTTTTTTTCGCACATTCTCAACAGTAGTGGTGAATAACTTTGGTGATATGGTGTCACCCTTTCGGAATTCGATATGGTTGAAAATTTCCTTGTAGGACCTCGTTTCTCAATATGAAATCTTCATAACAATTTTCAAATCCTTAGCATTTTCACACTATTGTAACGGTTATAGATCAACCGACGTATTCCCTGTCGATGTTATTTACGACTGTATCTTATAAAAGAGGGCGCGTGTGGCGCAATTGTCGGAGGTGACCTGCAACACACACGTGGAATCGATCCCCGCGCCCATGGCCCACCAAGCCTTTCATCCCTCCGGGATCGGCAAATTGGTGCCAGACTTATCTAGGAGGATACCAGCACTGGCTCGATACATCGTAGGCCACCGTGAGAATCAAGTAAAGGGCAGATATGCATTCAATCACCTCCAAACGATGCTTGATGAAGTTTGATGCATGGCGCATCTATCAGGGATTGATCAACGCCGAGAGCTTTGTCCTTTTTTTATCCTTTTATCTTATAAAAGTAGGGTACAGAAATAAATATGGCTCAAATTTATCACGGATTTAGGCTTGTAGCCCTTAAATTTTGCAGCTTTTTCTCTTTTCAGGAAAAAAATCCCGTACGAATGAGGCGATCGTTCAGCCTGCGTAGAACTGTGGGTCAACATCAACATTGGTTAAACAAAGCTTTCGATTTGTTATGATGTGATCCATTTCATAACGATAGTCCCCCGTGGAAGACCTAGTCGTCTAGCGTTGATAAACGACTTCTGGGCTGGAATTGTGAATTTTAATGAATAGCCTTAGTTGATTAGCTATTATGATAAACTAAAACAGCTTTCCGTTCGTTCTACTCCAGTTCGAAGACTTCAGTTAGAAAATCTTCAGATGTTCCCTTGACGTTTTCAGATATTATCGTCTAGGTGATGCTGTCCTCTTGGTCTCCAAGGATGACTTTCTACAGAGTATTTCTTGCAGAATTTTGTTAGGTGTCACTTCATTTTCATCGTAGCTTGATGTGGGAGTGAAGACGAAAGAGCTTGTCAAGCCCAGAAATTGTCGTAAGAGTGCGCGTAGTCAAAACAATTGCTAATAATGTAGAAATAAAGACGAATATGTGAAAAGAGAACGGGGAAGACGATCGTTCATTTCTCGTAGAGTGCGAGAAGAGTAGTAATTCAAGCTCAATCAAACATCGTGTAAGAGCCACTATACAGAACATATTTCTTAAAAAATGTTTGCGAACAAATAATGCTCCCATAAGTCATACCCAATAATCTCCCATCCAGGAGTAGCTAATAACAGATCAGAATGAATTCTTCTAATTTTCCAGAGTGTTGTTCGTGCTCGGTGTAATTCATCTTCGTTCTCCTACGTCGATTGCGAGGAAGGTTAAGAAGAATACACAGTGGCTCAAGCTAGATCAGGTTGAGTCACATTTCCATTTCGAGACCCTGTGAACATAGTTAAAACTCGGATTCGTTTGAGAATTTGAACACCTTTAACGATCCTGAACTACACACCATGGAACAGGTTGCAGCGCTCGGTATCACAAAGGCACGAGACTTGGCTCGACTCTTCTCACTAATGCTTAGCGGAGAACTGTTCAGTAAGGTACTTGCATACCATAGAAATATACCGACTATTATACCCTGCAGTGAAAAATTGTAATAAGCAATAAATAAAAAGCCAAAATTGTGATTCCGAATACAACTCGGCTTAACTGAGATCACTACCGATTTGGGCTCACCAGATCAATCCCGCTGACGGGTGAATGCTGATGGCATTGATGGATAGAAAAATAGCTGAGAGACAGGCGAAACGAAGGACCCACATGATGTGGTGGCGAACGCGTTAGCCCCGGCAAGGGTAATAGCGCGCTCGTTCCCCAGGCAAATGTCTCAGGCACCCTTGTGGTTGTATCACACATATTACCCTGTCGTGAAAAATTGTAACAGCTTGTAAATAAAAAAGCCAAAAATTATACCGACTATGTTTGGTCACATCTCAACATTGCTGTAGCTGTATTTCACATAATACCGTGCCCTGGAAAAAAATTGAAGAGGCAGTGAATAAAAACTGAGCATTGTAATATCGACTGCAGCTTCAGCTTAACAGGGTACACCTTTTTTGCTACCAAGGTCAATCCCGTTGACGGGTGATTGCCGATAGCACCGTTAGGGCAAGAAACTGAGTGAGAAAAAGCAAAACTAAGGCCTATATGGTCGACAACACGTGAGAGGCCAGGAAAGGATAATCGTGGGTTCCAAGCTCATCTGGGGTTCCGTGGCTGTAGTGCCTGGCCAGTTTAATAATCGATTCTCATGAATTATACCAGCAATTACACATTTTTCTTTAATTTGTTAAACAACATTCATAAAGAAAAACTATTTTCACGGCATGGTAATGTCTGCAAGTTTCGTTTTTTGGTTCAAAAGTTTGTCACCACAGGTGTTGACTACAATGGGAAATTTTTCTCTAAAGCTAATAAGCCACCGATCTCCCTCCTATGGGTGATCTCCAGCCGGCTAGCCACCAAGCTACGTGACGCGCCCCAGGTGGCGGATAGAGTGTTCATCGGGGACCAAAAGCGGCCTTTGCTTCCCTGAGAAGCAGGTGGATCCAAGGGTGGACTCCCTGCTTCTGCTACGCCGATTTGGCACACACTTTCTGTATTTGTTAGGTGTATTTATGCATGCGTGTGTGGGTCCGTTCTCACTTTTGCGGATTGTATTCTACGAGTTAATTCGGCCAAAAGTGTATAAGCAAGTGACTAGGAAGTATATGGGAGACGGTTAGGAGTCGCCTCCAACAAACAAGCTCCATGTCCACTCTGGGAGAGCCTGGCAAGCTACCCGTAAGTATACTTGGCCCCACATTCAGAGCGCAGCAAACTATACGTGGGTATCAAAAAACTAAACACAGTAAGATAATTCTCATTCTCCTGACCCCGAAAGAGCTTCTGATATAGCAGTGTTGGGTAGGACGAGTCTTAAAAGGGTGCTAAGATCTCAGGACCATTACAGGCTGCCTAAATCGCAAAGGAGTAAGATGACAATCTGTACCTAAATGCACGCACACTGTCATCTATGTCCTCGATAGAAGTCTTAATCATGGAAGCAAGAAGCATAAAATACGTCATCGGACTGGTCGAGACGAGACGACTCCACTCATTCAACGCCATCTATGACACTGGAAAAGAGCTGTTCTCGAATCAATAGAGGAATCAGCGGAGTCGGCGTTCTCGTCGGCGCGGGTTTGGCCCTTCACATTGATTCATTAAAACAGCTAACTCGAATCGGACGCTTACGAATGAAGAGATGCGGATCAATACCGGCTTTAGCAATCTTCGTCGCTTATGGGCCAACGTCGAGGTATGGCGAAGAAGAAGTTGAAACGTTCTACATGGATTTGTAGAAGTTCTATAGAGCGGACCGTACGTTCTCTAAGGCTATCAATGTACGTGGGTATTAAAAATGCTAAACACAGTAAAAAAAAAAACGGCCCTCAATCCCCTGACCCCGAAAGGGCCCCCAATTCGGCAGCATTAGGTAGGACGAGTACGGAGAGGCTGTTAAAATCTCAGATCCAATGGAAGCTGTCTGGATTTCATAGAACTATGGTGACGATCTGCACTTACAATGCACGTACACTTGCATCCGAGTCCTCAATAGCAGGCTCGCTTATGCAAGCAAGAAGGATAAGGTACGACGTCACCGCCCTGGCCGAGACCAGACGACGCCACCCATTCAACGCCGTCTTTGACACCGGAGAAGAACTGTTCCTTGGAAGATGCGATAGTAGAGGAGTCGGCGGCGTCGGCGTTCTCGTCAACACGAGTTTGCCCATAAACATTGATTCATTCCAACAACTAACAATCCGAATCGGATGTTTATGATTAAAAAGACGTGCTTCAATTCCGGTTTTGACAATCTTCGTCGTTTACGCGCCGACATAAAACTATGACAAAAAAGGGATGGGATCCGAAGGTCCGATCTGCGTCAACAATCAAAAAACAAAGATGCCATTTTGTACACCAAACAGTCGAAGATAAGGTGGGCCGGACACATAACGCATATGAATGGCAACCGATGGACAAGAGCCGCTAGCGACTGGATTCCTCGGAATCTCAAACGAACTTCAGGAAGACCACTTACCCGATGGTTAGAGTTCTTCACAAAGAGCCTTGAAGAAAGATATGATGCTCGACGAGTCCCTAAAGCGAGCAGAACTCACTGGGCTACTCTTGCACGCAACAGGAAAAATGGAAGATTTACTGACGCCCGTTCGACTCGACGATCAATGGGACTACAGGTGATACAGGTGACAGGTGAACGCTAATAAGGAGAAGTCCACTCAGACACCAACCAGAGAACAATTTAAGCATTAACAACCGTGTTAACCTATTGAGAATATAGGAACTGGTCAATCAGTGCTGGTGACAGAGAAGGGCTGGCTTTAGAAGGTAGTTAGTGCCACGGTCCTATTTCTCAATAATATGGCGGCTTTTATGTCAATCCCTGCAAACACGGAACTTGGCCTTCGTCTGTCGAAACGCTTCTTCTTTGAGTGCCTCTCCACGTTCGTTTTGTCGAACACCAGACTTCTAGGTAACCGGAAACCTATTCATCTCGATGCATTCCCAATTTAAAAAAGTGCGTGTAGAGCAGTGGTTTGAAGTGTCCTACAATACATGTCTTTAATCCCGCCCCTGAGGTCACCAGGTTCCCCATCACTCCGGATTCGGCAAATTGCTAGCAGACCAGTCTAAAAAATAGTAGAGCTGACAATCATCAACGCAGAGAACTCAATCTTTATTCCTAACAAACCAGGAGATATCCATAAACTAAGCCCCACTCAATTTTTTCTGCAAACTTTACACTATTCTACGTTTAAAACCGATTAATGCCGTTAAAAGCTACTTATACCAACTACCTCTTAATCACAAAACGGAGGATGTTTAGTGGAGCGAAACTCTACCTTTTCGCTTTTTTCATCGCACTCTAGCGACTTCATTAGCGACAATGGGAAACACGTTTGACGAATCCGTGTCTTCTTATCCAAGCTCTTTTCTTCTATTGCCACGGTAAAGTGGAGGTGAAAAGGCATTATCGGATAAGGGCTGTCTCATTCTTCCTTCATCGCTGAGATTCCTGAGCACGCCATCTGTTTGGCTAATATTTTTCAAAGCAATAACGGTTACGCCTTCGAAAATTCGAAAACAAATAAAGATTCAATAAGAATTCTCCAACGTTCTTCTCTGTGATACCACTTTACATCAACACAGTACACTACGATTCGATAGAAGAGCCATGTACAATTCAGAAAAAAGGATAAAGGATAAAGTTCTCGGCGTTGATCAATCCCCGAGGGATACGCCATGCATTCGACTTCATTAAGCATCTCTTGGAGGTGATTGAATACATGTCTGACCTTTACAGCGACTCGTGGTGGCTTACGGATGTATCGAGCCAGTGCTGCTATCCTACCAAACAAGTTTGGTACCAATTTGCCGACCTCGGAGGGATGGAAGGCTTGGTGGGCCATGGGCGCGGAGATCAATTCCACGTCTGTGTTGCAGGGCCCCTCCGACCACTGCGCCACACCTCCTCGCATAGAATTCAGTACACTCGCAAAAACAAAAGCTTTCCGTTGGGGCGATTCCGTTTTTGGGCGTACAGTACAAAAAGAATAATGCTGATTGCACCACTGTTACGGTGCTTTCGTAGCCAACAAAGTACAAGAATGGGCAGACGGCGAAGTTACACTCAGTTATGGCTATAATGTGGTCTACTCGACGGTGTGTGGGCAGGTGTAGTTCAGTTGTTAGAGGGTGCCCTTGCAATATACATGGGCTCGACCTCTCTCACCAAGCTCGCCAAGGCTTCCACTTCTCCAATGTCGGCAAATTTTTGCCAGAACGGGCTGGGAAGATAACAGCACTGACTCAGTGCATCGGTTGGCCACAGCAAGTCATTCATTGTGTTGGCCACATAGCATTCGATCACCATTAACGATGTTTGGTGAAGTCAGATGCATCCTTTAGGGACTGATCAACGCTGAGAACTTTATCCTTTATCCTTTTAGTCAGTAGTTTCTCTGTTGTTGTTTAGCTTGCTTAAGCTGTTGGGTTTGGTCAGATATTCTCAGTGTCAACTATATAACTACGAATTTGATGAGGTGAAACACTTTTGAGGTGCTACCATTATTCCACAGCGGTCAAATAAATATAGAATAATGAGAACTCAAAAGTTTAATCGTTAAATGAGAATCGAGCTCCAAAAAATCGGGAAAAAACAAATCGCTCAAACTTCGGAAGACTTGCTCACTTAGGAAGAAAATGATTAGGTACTCGTTCCACTGGCTCTTAGCCAGTTACTTGGATACTTGAATGGTCCGCCACCATGAACAGTGTGAGCACCAGCACATTTTTCATTCCCTTTCCTGCCTAGCGATCGTCATCCGGTAGTGCTTTGCTTAGAACATGGTGAGGTCCGCGAGACACGTTCCATAATTGTTCCTGGCTAATAGTGCAGCAAGTTGACAAGAACCACAAGCAACCAGTCCCATCGTGTTGGTGATCGTCGCACAGGACTCCCGCAGCGTCGTGAAGGCCACTTCACATCCTCTTTTCTTCTACTCATCGTTTGTTTTCTCACTATACGACCGACCCTACTGTATCTCGCGGTCAATGTATAACCTTGATGTCGAAGATGAGAAAAGTTTCAAAAATCTGAGCCATGCATTATGGCTAAGCGTTGTATGGATACGTTATATTTTAAAAGACATCACTGAGGCCCTGTGTGGGTGCAGACTTTTGGAAGTTGTTGAATTGTCAACCAACATCTCTACTGATTACAGTAAGCTGAAAATCGCTGAGCGGAAAAGATGAGCGCGAATTTAGCTCAGTTGCTTAGCCGCTGACTTATCTAAAAGACCCGAATGCAGTCAATGCACCTTCAGTATAATTCGTAATAATTTTCCTAATAATAAGTAGTAAGTAATAAGTGCAATAATAATAATAATAATTCAATAATAATTCATAAGTACAATTGCAGTGTAATTCATCGTTCATGTTGTTCTTTCCTTCCAGACAAGTCTGGTACCAAATTGCACCGTTATTCTTTATGTTCATCGAACTGCTATAATACCTCACAATTTGATTCCTGTAATTTAGAGGACCATAAATTTCGATTTGTTCACCTTCGTATCACTGGTTTTTCATGAACGGGTTTCTTCCAACTTGTACGTAGCCAAATGGTCTTCCCGCTTTGTTAAGCTCTAGTCGTCCTATTACTAGCTAGCTTGAAAAGAAAGGCTTTGTCTGAACAGCCGCTCTACTAGTGAATCAGACTTCCAAGTTTTTAAAACAACATATCTCGAAAGAAGGCTAGAGGTAGAGCTCTAACTCTAAAATAAACTCCACCAGATTTTGAAGACCACGCGTTGTACATATTAATAACATATGTTTAGGAGACTGTCAAAATGGAATCCTTCATTTCAGCAACTGCTGGAGCGATTCAAGACACCACTGATTACATCTGAAATCGATGAGATAGTTATTGCACCGTTGCCCAAAGGATATGGTTTTCTTTACGAACGACATCCAACGGCTGGAGTAAGAAATTTCCCACCAACCACAGGAATTCCTAATCTTGATATTCATATGATAAAACGCGTTTTGATGCTATTCAATAAAGCTCGACAATGTTATTCTTTTTCTAAAACTCCATTATGTTTCAGAAATGCTGGCTTGTTGGTCATCCAGGATTTGGTGGAAGCACGGTCATGATGGACATGGAAGACGAGGTATTGCTAACTCTCAAAACTTATGAAATATCAGTAGACTTCTACCCCTATCGCTCGATTATCTCAAAGATTCTGAGGAAACTAGGCAGTTTCAGCTGGCCACATTTTTGTACTCAGCATTAACTTGCAGTATTCATTTCCTGTATAGAACAACTTCCGTAATAATCTAAAAAGAGAAATAACAGGATAAAAAGATAGTCAAGAATTATCCCCTTTTCTAATGGCTATACATTTTTCACAGCGATATCCATGATTCTTCACTAAATTTCGTTCCATTTTAGTTGGAAAGGCGGGAACAGATAAGACAGTTACCCCTGTAAACCATGCCAATCACTCTATCACTAGCGCTCCATGAGAGACTGCTGAACTGACATCTACAACAGGGGTCTATTCCACACTTCACGACAGGGTAATCTATACTAAGGAATTTTACCTTCATCGATAATCCGTTAGGAGTAAACCTCTGTCCGTGTAAATCTCTGTGCAAGGTACTGTATCAACTTTCTCGTCGACAGCAATAGAAATGAAGAGCCTCATACCGAAACTTTGATACTTGTTTCGAATAAGCAAAGGAGAATCATCGTGCTATTTGAGAATAATCGGATGTGCGGCATCGAGGCACCATGGGACGAACCGAGCCTTCACTAGTACCCGCTCGACTTTCTTCATAAGCAAAGTCATTAGCGGTGGTTGCTTTCTTCCTATTTCACATAACCTGACATCACACCCAGCATTTTCTCCATTCGATTCATTTCCTCATAACCATCATTCACTAAAGTCTTCAGATTTTGTGTGCCGTTCCAGCTTAAGGATTTTTGGTCTTCTTTACGAACGTTATCAAACTCTGATTGAATCGATTATTTCTGGAATCCTGGAACTGCCTTGGTAGTGCGTTCTCAGATCATCAGCATGAATCGGCGTTATCACCAGTAAATTTCATATTGTTGACATCGGACAAGAGAGGGTGTTTGGTTGTCCCAGTTCGGGGTCGAAACAGTGTATTGCGCGCATTGAAGAACACCACTACCACCCTGCTGCTGACAATTTCTGAACAATAATTTCTCCGTACTGAACCTAAGCACTCTTGCTCACTAAAAAACTCCACTATTTGTTTAGGTAGTTATCGCCTATGTCACCAACGGCTTAAAGACGGGAATGGGAGAGCTGACACGAACGTATCGTCACTTACGAAACGCCGTTTTCGAATGTCTGAATAGGAAAGAAGTACCATGACTTACACCTGGGAAGATCTCCTACAAGTGCCATAGCTTACACAATGGAACATCGTTACGTACGCATAAGGCAAAAATGTAGGAGGTTCTATACATATATCAACAAACACCGTCATTTGCCACATTAGGCTAAACACTATCAAGAATGTTTCTTACGATCAAGTCTCATTCAACTAACGGTGTCTTTTGACATGTTATGATTTGCTCAATTTTTGTTACACAAATCCTTTCTAGTCTTCTATTTCCGTATGTGTAAAAATCCTTCCACGAATAGCAATGTATTTTTCTCGTATTTCGTCCACAAGCGTTATATTAACACTTCTTGAAAGTTAATAAATAATTAGCAATTTACTTCTCTCATAATTCGTACGATCACCACGAGCACGGTGCGAGTACGATCCCGCAGCAGGCACATCAAGCCTCCCATCCCACCGGGATCGGGAAGTTGGTACCAGATTTGTCCGGAAAAAATTCACCCTCTGCAATCCAAATGGGTACGTTCCAGCTCGACTATCTCAGGGCTCTACGGAGATCAAGATGAAATGAAAAATCTCAAGCAGCACCCGAAGCCACACAAAAAAATTTGGAGGACCTTTGTGGACAATGGATGTGACAAAACTGGTCGAATGCGAAAAGTGATGGGAGCCGCACAGTAAAACATGAAGACGGGTCGTATAAAATAAAATGAAAGGAAAGAAAACTCGTTCAAAATCGTTATACCGACACTATTTGAAGGTTAGTGCATGATTAGCAATTTATTTTTCTAGTAATTCGTTCATAACTGTTATAGTACTTCTCGAAAGTTGATAAATGATCCATCAGATACCAAACTCAGCATTTGCTTCTTCAAATAAAAATAAAGACGGAAAAACCGTATATTTATTACTGGCAGTCCTACTCATCCATATCATCTTCATCCAATTTGGCATGAGCCCATTCTTCGGCTTCAGCTACTACTTGGATCGGAACAGTCTAAAGGACAGGAGGATATGAATGAATAACGTACAATCAGAAAAAATCACAAACTTCATGTTTCCCGTCAGTGTGCTCTCCAACCCAGCCCAACTCAATTTGAACATCTTTGTCCTGAAATATAGGAATTAAAATCAAAGAAACCATTCCAGAGGATAAAAAAGGATAAAGCGTTGATCAATTCCTAAGGGATGCGCCATGCGTTCGACTTCGTTAAGCATTGACTGAATGCATATATGACCTTTAGAATAACTTGCGGTAGCCTACTCATATATGGAGCCACTGCTGCTAACCTCCCACACCAGTCCCAGAGGGATGGAAGGCATGGTATGCCAGAGGCGTTGGGACCGATCCCATGCGTCCTACAGGGCGCCTGCGACGACTGCTCCACACGCGGTAGTCATTCCATAAGAGTGATTCAAAATGAACATGTTGAAGAGATGCCCTGTCGGCGCCAATATTAGAGGGACTGGGAGAAATTTGGCCCTATCTTCTGGAAAAGTGTGAAGGTCACATTGCATATTACACTAAGACATTAAAAATATCTATCACCCTACGTTATTTTCACAATGAAAAGCTAAGCTGATCCGCAGAGTTTCTTTTACAAAGCCCTTCTTATGGCCCATTATATTACATAAGTATATTGCAAATATGTGGCGTGTGGCTTAGTGGTCGGAGACATCCTGCGATACACTCGGGATCAGTCCTCGCGTCCATGGCCCACCAAGCTATCCATCCATCCGGGGTTGGCAAATAGTTACGACTTTTCTGGTAGGATAACAGTACTGGCTCGATACATTGGTGGGCCCATGCGAGTCATTGTATCGGCCAGATATGCATTAATCAAAGATGCTTAATGAAGTCGATAATCGAATACATGGCGCCTCCCTCAGGGACTGATCTATGACGAGCTTTTTAATTTTCTTTTATTACAAATATATAGCACCCTACCTTATTTTCATCACGGATAGCCATTATGATCCGCGCAGCTTCGTTTACCAAATCCTTCATGTCACATTGTTCCAATTTAAGTTTTTCGATCTCAGCCTAGAAAATCAATAACTGTGCGGAAGAAGTAAGTTGAAGTCAACAAGCTGACTACAGCAATCCGTACCTTAGCTGCTTGTCGATGCTTTCCTACAGCCCATGCTTTGTACTCGTAACATAGCCCTGACGGTTCAACCAAGTATAGCTTACCACCTTCCTTAAATGAACGAATCGTATTCATTACTAAAGTATTCAAAAAACCATTTCCTCTTCCAATGTAATGGCATTGATATCAAGTGACGCATTTCAATTATTCAACAGCACTACACTCCTAACTTTGGGCAAAATTCTCCATCCATCCGGAACAATATCAGTGATATTACTGACAGTAAATTTATGATCGTATTGACCTTTGGATCCCATGAAGAGAAGAATGCAGAGGCACCAAATGGCCGGCTGATGCCCAAAGTGAAGATATGGATATATTCCGCTAACTAAATCAGTAGAAAAATTGGAAACCAGAAAACATTCATTATATGTAAAGAGAAAGAAAATACCATACAGAGTTAGCAAGCTTTTGAATTGGCATCGGTTCGCGGTAATCCTTCAGATATTTCACTGCCTAAACACATTTACTTATCAAAACAATGCATTTGCCGACAACGCCTAAAGCTTCTATGGCACTATGTACACATACGGCCCAACTTAATAGAAAATATACAAGCCCACGGCTTCCTATAGTTAATTTGACTATACAAAAGGATAAAAAGGTCTCAGCGTTGACCAATCCATTAGAGATGCGCCGCGCATTCGTCTTCATTAAGCATCGTTTGAAGGTGATTGAATGCATATCTGGCCTTTACAGCGACTCGTGGTGGCATACCGATGTCAGTGCTGCTATCCTAACAGACAATTCTGGTGCCAATCTACCGACCCCGGAGTGGAGGTCTTGGGGACCCGGGACGCAGGAATCGATCCGGTGCGTATTGCAGAATGCCTCCGCCCAATGCGCCATACGGGCCGATTTTTTTCATATCAAACGAAAAAAGTCAATGGAATTAGTTAATCTGACTATACAAAAAAATGCTAACACTAATGTTGTTGTTATGAAAGATGCTATACCTCACTACATGCATAGTCCTTCAGAGCACGACAGTCAGGATACACTCCAGCTAAGGCTAGCCCGATTTTTTCATTAGCGTTGAAGATGCGCGGATTTGCGTTCTATAGAAAAAAAATACGTTTGAAAGTTCTCTAAATGGAGAGAAACGGGGTAGATAACGCTCAGAAGTGTGCCAATCGTATCCTCACCTCTTCATACATTTTGGATGTGATGACTTTGTCAACAGCTGTTACAACGCCATTTTTCCCCCTAAGGGCAATCATCGTGCCACTGTTGTCAACAGCCTTTTGAGCATACTCAACTGAAAGGAATTAAAAGGCTGGATATATTCGAAACTCAAAAAGGAGCTCACTTTGGAAGATGCGCCCGTCTGGTGAAAATGTTGATGCGGCCAGATCATAGCCCGTCCCGATGGAACTCATCTGAAAAAGATTGTGGACTAAACAGCTAACCAAAGACAACAGAGAAAGGACCATTAAGGGCCAGCTAACATAAGTCTATCAAATTTCCACAAAGGATGATCTAACCAGAAAATGAATGGGAAGAAAGTGTCTGGGAATTGCTTTGACAAACGTTCGACGAAAGATGAGGAAAACTAGCCGCAATTTCAAGACAATTCCATTTCGAAAGATAGCAAAAACTTGGGCAGAAAAACCACAATAGGTTGAAGGAAAGCGAATGCAACAAATAGAATGATTTGAACGAGAAACATAGTTACGCTGCACTAAACGGCAAGCACCTCTCAGGGCGAATTTTCTGCAACGTTGCACGCAAGCAACACCTTGCGACGATCTCCTACATATTTCGGTCGTCCTGCGTTGCACTAATTATGAGATCATTGGACATATGTAAATGCATACATATACATTATCTAAGTTGCCTGAAGTCTTCTCAAGCACAGAAAGAGTGGAGCGGACGCCAGTAGTCTTTGTTTAGCGCTGTGAAACGGCTAGGATATCCAGTTTTTCCTCGCTGGAAGGACACGAGTACTGTCTCGGCTTTCCTGTTCTGTTCTTAATCTTACCGTTGCTGGGCAGAGAGTACAGACCCATAGCAGTCAAACTATTGCTCTGAGATTCAGGATTAACTCATGAGTAGCTTGGCGGACCCTGAGCAGATGTGAAGCTTAGTGGGAGCGACCGTAAACGGTAGGATACAGTTCGTATAAAGGTGTAAAAACCAACGTATGTATATGATAACGTGTATGTAAGAGCTAAAAATACTGTGGTGTTACGGAATCTGGGAATACACTTGGTTTTTTGGTACGGGGTCAAACGTCGCCAGTGCCAACACCTGGAGTTTAGCACGGGATAATCGTTTGGAAACCCTCGCGTGAGATTGTACCATCTCCACTTTGCTGTTTGCAAGAGTCGAGCGACTTGCTTAAATAAGGTGTTTTTTGCTTGAATAAAGCAGTCGCTTCGGTGCTTGACCCTCTGAGGTTTGAAATCGCGAAAAGGTATGCGAGGTGGTGAACTCAGCACTCGTATCCCGGCCCTCATCACTTCAACGCTGATCTGCAAACTAGGATCTCTCTCGTTTTCGATTAGTACGAGCGATTTCACCTAACTATACAGATACTATGTGAAATATAACCATAACGATGACGCTGTCACCCTTTCCGGGAGCTAACGAGTTCACCACCACACCGTGCAAATCCGTTTTGCCTTTCGATATAAGAATAGTTGCTGCCATAATTCCAGAAAACAAACGACGACAAGATGGTCCGAAGGGATCCGTCGCCACGCGGCCACTGTGTAACAGTTGTCCGACCATCATTGGCCCCTCCCCACGGTTTTTCTTCCGTTTTGTTATTTTCTTTCTTCCTTGTTCTCGCAGTGCTGTGGCAGTTCTGCCAGAAGTCGTCTTCTACACAACTTAACCTTGTTGGATTACGAATCCCCCACGTATCGTATAAGTGAATTCCATGCTAAGTTTCCAAATGTTTGCGTTCCTTTCAACTCAAAATGTGATGCTATCACTTCCTTTTGGTTTCCAGAGCATTTATTTCTTAGTAATAATTCGTTATATATGAGTTTGGAGGTTTTACAAGCGCTGTTGTTGGTGTATGATGCCGTTACAATTGCCACTAATATTTGAAACGGTTTTAACATAATGTCGTTCGGTTATTGATTGGAATATGTGTGAACCTTGAACCGTTTTGTCTCCTGGTTATTGATTTTTCGTTCTTAACAGAGTAACAAAATGCCATCTCAATCGAGAAGTCACAGTGCTTCGAACGCCGAGAACGTGCAGTCATCGGAATCCCACTCGAATAGTAGCAGTGATTCCGATTCCGATGAACAGCCTAGCTCTGAAAAGCGTCCGCGGATAGGTGTCACTGAAACTACCTCACAGAGATCTGATTCGAAAGAACGAACCAGATCTCCAGACCGTCTTCAAAATGAGGTAGATGATGTGCTTTTACGAAAGTCACCTTCTAGAGAACAGTCTAAATCTCCAAAACGTCCGCTCAAAAAGCTAGACGACGTACGTTCACGGAGATCTGGTTCAAGGTCACCATCTAAATCTCCAAAACGTTCGCGTAGAGGAAAAGATCGTTCACGGAGGTTTGACTCGAGAGAAAGGTCAAAATCTCCAAAGCGACCACGCTTAGAAGCAGATGGCTCGCTTTCGCGAAAGTCCAGATCAAGGGAGCGGCCTAAATCTCCAAATCGAGGTTACACCAGGGTGAGTGGTTGGATAGGACACTGTTTCCTTCATTCCAATGACCGTCTTTGGGCGTTCATGACGTATACTTTAGACAAGCCGCAGTAGAAATAGGAGAAGAAGTTCTCGAAGAAAAGATGAAAGAGGGCGAGATCACAGGAAGCGTTCCCGAAGTGAGAAAAGGTTTGTAGAGACAGACGTATGCTGTTCTGCGTAGAATTTCTCTTTCTTACAGGAGCCACTGTGGCGATGAAGCGAGTGGTGACAATCGTGATAAGGATATGAAGGAGGCAAAAGCAGTTGAAGAGGAACTAAAGCCAAAAAAGGAGCCTTTGGATTTATTGAGAACCAGAACAGGAGGTGCTTACATTCCTCCGGCTAAGTTGCGAATGATGCAGGATCAAATAATTGACAAGGTACTGTCGTAGGACTGGCTTTACTGTATAAACCAGGATATGCTGACCATTTGTAGGAAGGTGAACAATATCAGCGAATGAACTGGGAGAGGTTAAAGAAGAAAATTCATGGATTGGTAAACAAGGTAAACACCGGGAATCTTGTTTCTGTTGTCAGGTCACTCCTACAGGAAAACATTATTCGCGGGAAGTGGGTGTTTTTCTTACTGACTACTCGTTAGCACTTTTAAATAGCCTGGTCTCAATTTTATTCAGAGGACTGCTGGTAAGATCGATTATGCAAGCGCAGGCCTTTTCTCCTGTGTTTTCTCATGTCTACGCCGCGTTCGTTGCTGTGATAAATTCGAAGTTTCCTCACATCGGTGAACTGCTGTTGCGAAGGTTGATTGTACAGTTTAAGCGTTCTTTTCGAAGGAATGATAAAGGTTAGAGTTTTGTCTTAAATAGAAGATTGAACGGTGATGATATGTTAGTCATTGGAAACCAGAATACAGGTTAAAATTTCCTTTTAGATCATTGAACATAGTTCGTAAGGGAAGGCGATTTTTTTTAGTGCAGAGAATATTTGAAAGCCGGGGTTTCCATCAGAAGAATCGTCTTTTTTTCAGGTACCACTGTCACTGTATCCAAATTCATTGCTCATCTCATAAACCAAAGAGTGGTAAGTTGTTAAATACCTTCTTCTGCTAGAGCCAGGTAATTCAAATCGTTTTATAACTAAATATCAGAAAATGAGTTTTCTACGGTTTTGGAAATGAATGGTATATAATTGTTGACTAAATAAGTGTGCCTCCAAACACGGTTTATCGCCTTGTCGTGGCTGTGAGGTGCTCTGGAGTGTTGGGCTGCGATGCAAAAGAGAGGGTTCACCTCCCAGGAGCGCTTTCCAAGCTGAGAACAAGCTTGACTTACACCCAGAAGTTCAGCTAAGAGTGAACCAATACCAGGATGCACCGTCGTCCTGGTACCAAACTAGTCACGTTGTGGCAAATGTCCCTCTGATCCACAAGGGCGCTGGCTGTCTGTGGTGGTGAGTACTTGGGAGGCATTGACAGAGTTGAACTCAGATTTCCATGGAATTACAGTGACTGTTCAAGCAAAACAAAAAAAAATGGAAATTATACTAAGGCTCGCACAACCTGTGAAGACGGGCCAACCAAGTATCGAAATAAATAGATGCGCAGTTTAAAAGTGCAGCTGAGGCTATTCGTATGTGCTTTTGAAAAGTTATTCTGTGAAGAATATTGCCAGAGTATATAGAAACTTTGTTCAGGCTCATGAAGTTCTTGCTTTGGAGATCATGATTTTGATGATGGAAACGCCCACAGACGATTCTGTTGAAGTTTCAATAGCATTCCTAAAGGAGTGCGGCGCTAAATTGTTAGAGGTATGATCTCTAAATATTTCTTTTCTTAGGAAAGTATTCAACTCTATGAAATTTTAGGTGTCCCCCCGTGCTCTGGACACAGTATTTACACGTCTTCGAGGGATTTTACAAGACGGAGACTCTAATAATCTCGATAAGCGTGTTCAGTACATGATTGAAGTTGTTATGACGATAAGGAAAGACCAGTTTAAGGTGATTTTCTGTCGCAGTTATTCTTTCTACTTAGTGCACAAAGTGGGCGTGTAGCGCAGTAGTCGGAGGCGCCATGCAACACATATGGGATCTATTCCCTCACCCATGGCCCATCAAGCCATCCATCCATCCGGGGTCGGCAAATTGGTACCAGACTTGTCTGGGAGGATAGCAGCACTGGCTCGATACATTGGTAGGCCACCGCGAGTCATTGTAAAGGCCAGATATGCATTCAGTCACCTCCAAGCGTTGCTTAACGAAATGCAATGCATAGGGCATCCCTACAGGATTGATCAACGCCGAGTACTTCTATTTTATTGCTTGGCATACAAACTTAGTTTACGCTTACTTAATTATTCAATTAAGGCATATCCAGCGGTTATTGATGATCTGGACCTTATTGACGAGGAGGACCAAATCACTCATACGATTTCTTTGGAAGATGCAGTAAATCCCGAGAATGAACTGAGTACGTCATTAATTGTTCTGTGTAACTTTCAACACAAGATTTAGATTTGGAAGACCCAATTGAACCCAATTGAAAAGTTCTTTGGAAGATCTTCCTCAGTGTCTAATCAGTTTTGTTTCCATGAACCCAGGTTTCTCTTCATGAAGTATTGTATAGAGAATACGTTCAGATATTTTCAAAATGGACCCGGATTTCTCGAAGAATGAAGAGCAGTACGAAGAGATTCGAGCTGAAATCATTGGTGATGCTGATGATAGTGACGAAGGTAGTGGTGACGATGACACTGATAGTGATAATGACGAACAAGCAGGTTTGTCGAATCATGTAAACGAGTCATTCATTGATTACGGTAGGTTAGAGCTACTTCAAGACGGCCTTGAGTTTTTTGCACTTTTTTGCAGCATTTATTTGCACTGAAAATTGATTGAGTCTATTGAATGGTACTAAAATGTTTTAGCTGGGCAAACTACTACTGGTTCGGCAACTACTGAAATTATCGATAACACTGAGCAAAACCTTGTGGCTTTTCGTCGTGAAGTTTATCTCACAATCCAGTCGTCGCTTGATTTTCAGGAAGCTGCTCACAAACTTTTGAAGATGAAGGTTTCCAAGGAATTTGAAGTAATTTTTCGACTCAGCCGTGTATTCTGTTATAGTCCGATGATTATCTATGTGTTTTTTGTAATATTTGATCCAAGTTATCTTCCAGACAGAGTTATGTCACATGCTTGTGGATTGTTGCTGTCAACAGCGAACGTACGAGAGGTTTTATGGTCTTCTTTGCGAAAGATTCTGTCGTCTTCGAAAAGAATATCAGGTTCACCATAGATAGTTTTTACATCGCGGTCTTACAATTTGATCGTGTGTTTCTTGAATAACACTGCTCCTTACAAGTTTTCTGTTTTTGATCGTAAAATGTTGTGTGACAAAAGAGGGCGTGAATGGCATCAGTAGTGGTGCTGTATATTACTGGCATGGCGCGTGTTCGACCCTGCGATAGGATCACCAAGCCTATCATTCTTTAGGGTTTAGGGAATATTGGTTACAGATATGAAAACTTTCATTCTGCGAAACTCAGTCCAACTCTGTAGGCTCGACTTTCCTGGGAAGCCAGGGAGAGTCGACTCGACTAGCAGTCAACGATGTACATAATAAAGAGAACGATACTCAAACAAACGAACCTATTTGCGGAAAGCTCGAAGATATCCATGCATGATGGGTGCGAGGAAATGAATAGAGTGCAAAAAGTACTAGGATCTACACCGTAAACAAGAAAACGGGCCGTGGTCGTGGTTAATTTAACAAATAGGAAAAAATTATGTCGTAGTGTAATGTACAGAAAACTTTTCGAATTTCTGAGGCTTCTCAATCATTCCTTTAATATATTAGATTAAAAGGATAAAAGGATAAAGCTGTCGGCTCTGATCAATCTCTGAGGGATGCGCCATGCATTATATTTCATCAAGCGTCGTTGGAGATGATTGCATGCATATCTGGTCTTTATGACTCGCGGGTGTATAGAATCAACGCTGCTGTCCTCCCAGATAAGTTTGGTACAAATTTGCCGACTCCAGAGGTATGTAAGGCTTGGTGAACCACGGGAGCGGGGACCGATCCCTCGTGTGTATCGCAGGGAGCCTTCGACCACTGCTCCATACGCCTCTTTACATATTAGATTATCAGCTCTAAAGTTATAAGTTTTACTTCAGATGACATTTGAAAGGATCGCTTGTGATACATATGCAACCATTCATAGATTTGACATTACGAAGCTGAGAAACATGGCTAGACTTATTTCTCATCTGCTTTTCACTGATGCGATAAACTGGACGGTAATTTTTTCACTTAACTTTTCTCACAATAATTTGACAAAGTCTGAAAGAAAGTCCGTCAATGTCAGATTACTGAAATGCTTCGTATTAGTGAACATATTGTTTTAGATTTTCTCCGATGTTCGACTTACTGAGAGCGACACTACCTCATCAGGCCGCATTTACCTCAAATATATTTTCCAAGAGTTATGTGAATCCATGGGACTTGCAAAGCTTTATGAGCGCATCAGTGATCCGTGAGTGTGAACTTTTGCTGGTGACCATACAGTTTTCGCTTTCACTTGTCATTTTCAGGACGTTGCAGACAGCCTTCGCTGGTTTGTTTCCGCGTGATAACCCGCAGAATACACGATTTGCGATCAATTTCTTTACTCTTACTGGTCTAGGTGGCCTCACGTAAGTTATGCATTCTTTGTTTAATTCCTTATTGGGGGATTATGAGTCTACTTTCGTTTTCTTGAGTAGTACATCCGTTGCGTTTGAATTTTGTCCCTTCACGTTAAAAGTCATGGTTCGGTATCTGCTCTTTATTGACTTCGATTAGCTACGAACACACTCTTCAATCCGCGAGCACAATTACAGTGGAAGAAATTGAATTATATGTGGTTTATGCACTAAACTTTTTCGATTTACTCACGGAAGCTCCATAATGTGTCTTTATTTTACCTGAGTGTTAGAGTTGATCAGTGGATTTTATGAGTTGTGTTGATTTGAGGAGGCTCGCAAGTTCTCTCAAAGGTATTCATAAAAGATGTTAATGTTTTGGCGTTGACTCACTGCGACAGGTGGCGAAATTCGATTTGTTGCAGTTATTATTCAGTTCTTATTTTAAGATCTGTTAACATATGCTTAGAAATCAGTCCTTTGTCATTGTCTGTCCATTAGTGTCTGTGCTTTACGAATGTCGGTGTTGGTTGGAAGTTCGGCTTGTTTCTGAACACTATAAGATTCGTCCAACACTAATGCAATTTTGAAACTTTTTTTTACTATTTTTTTCATGACAGCGCACCGATGTGAAGTACAACCATAAGGATGCTGAGATATGAGAAAAAGTGTGAACTTCAGGTGGACTTCCATCCACGATCACCCTTATCGGAGGCTTACGTGCTATCCACCACACCGGCGGAGGCCTTTCTCTCAGCCATGTTTTTACTCTATCGATGATATCACCAATCACGCATAAGAGGGAGTGATTTGGGGAGCACAAGTCGACATTGAACCCAGTTAAGCTGAAAGTGTGGACAGAATCAGAGTCTTGTGACTTATTTATTGCCTGTTTCTTTCATGAGAAGGTACCGATCGCGGGTTGATAGCCTAACGTTCCAAGTTTTGATCACAACTCAGTATTGTTATAATTTATTTCACTAAAGGAACTTGTAATTGGATAAAATATACCATCAACTTGGCTGTCTTAGGTTGTCCATTCGTATTCTAGCATGCTCATTATTGTCTCGATAGGTTATTGCATACATCATCTCTTTTACATCTAGGGCGACTCCCCTGTAAGACGATTGAGATGACTTTCCCTACTCGATGAGCTCTGGAGCATTCTTGGCCATGCAATTTTGGCGACTTTCATACGATTGTCGTCCTTAACGTTACATTATTGGGAGCACTTTCAATTTCACTGAAATGTAATCATCTTCATTTATTGATTTTCCTAAGTGCACTCGGTGTCCTTAACGTTGGGTTATTGTAACGTCGATGACCTACCGGTATGATTATCTTGCTATTATCGCTTCTCATTTTTGAACCAGTATCCACCATCATGTATTAAATAATAGCGTAGAATCTTCATGGGCTTTCTTTAGGCGATGCTGGATGTTTTGTAGATAACCTTTTTAATAGACAACTGAATGGCTTCATTACAGAATCGATCTACGTCAGTTTCTTGAGAAAGGTATGAAGAGAAAAAGGCAAGACTCTACTGGCGAATCACCATCATCTTCGTCAAGTTCTTCTGACGACTCCAACGATAGCGATAGTGATACCGATAGTGACAGTGATAGCGATAGTGATAGTGAAAGCGATGACTCAGGTTCGTTATTCTTAGAGGTCATGTTCTTGTTTACCACTTCTAGAAAGCTTGGACCATGCATATATTATGACATGCAACGGAAACAGGGGAAATAGATTTTGTTTTGTCATTGCTTAATTATTTCCTAATGTGATTGGTCGTATCAATTAATTTTTTGGTTTGTTCGCTAATCGCACCTATTATTTTTTTTTGAAACACAAGTCACTTTTTTTGTTCTGGCATTGCTTCCACTTGTTATTTTACTTAGAAGAAAGAAGGAAACTTTACTTAACTACGTTTTCGCTACCATTGCCATGTATACTGTTCCACTTTGCGTGCATCTTCGGATTACGTTCCTCCGAGAAAGACAAAGCTTGCCAATCGACGAAGTCGGTTAGGGTATTATGAGGTTGATATATTTATTTATATGATCTTATAAACTGATCTTTTTATGCCGATGCGAGGTTGGTACAAGTCTTCGTTGTCGTTGTTTTTGATGTTGTTGCTCGATGGCTGACGTTTCGGCGACTTCGCCTTCCTCTAAGCCTGACGTATTTTATATTAGGATATTTGTTATGAGGTTGTTGTAGTCGCGCGGATAGTGGTGCTTCAGTGTCTGGAAAAGTGATGGAATGAAGGCATGTCTGGGCATGAAGACATGTCCATTCCAACAATAAACCAGTATATCTCGAACGGTCTTTTGGCTTTCCCAACATAGAGTGGTGTGGGAGTTGGGCCGCTTTATTGGAGAGAAAGATTGTGTAAAGAAAGGAAACAAATCCACGTGGTAGGGAGCGCTTATTGTTTTGCGCAAGTGAGGGATGTTTGTAATTTGTTGTATTAGTTTATCATATCTATTCGAACCAGTTTCAAGGACACACTAATCCGTTGAGTTGCAATCGCAGTTAGCTGCGAATCATTTAGGAAAAAAACTTCTTGAAAATTGTCTGGAGTATGTCATCAAAGTAATGGGCGATATAGAGGTTTGGGGCATCGATTGAGTGATTGAGTGACTTTCTGTGTTCTGCATCTCAGTCCAATGGTCCGAAAATTATGAAAAGCCCAGAAAAGCCTATTGAAGTAAAGTGGAGATGTATTTGAGGGTGTTGAAAGAAGGCAGTTTATGAGAAGAGCCTATACCACAACTGCGTATGTTGTTCCAAATTAATGGCTGACACAGTTGTGTGACGAGTTCCAGTATGCATCAACGGTCCAATGATTCACTGCATTCTGTAGGTGGGAACTATATGCGTGTATAACAGCGAGAAGGCGCGAGTGTAGTGCAGTGGTCGGAGGTGCCGTGCAGTACACATGGGATCGATCCAATCCCTCCTGGGTCGGGAAATTAGTACCAGAATTATTTGGGGGATAGCAGCACTGCCAGGATACATTGACAGGCCACCACGAATCATTGTAAAGGTCACACATGCATTGAGTCACCTCCAAACGATGTTTAATGAAGTCGAATGCATGGCGTATCCCTCAAGGATTGATCAACGCCGAGAGTTTTATCTGTTTTATAAGAGCGAGGGATCAATATTTTCACATTATAGGAAAAAATCATGGCAAAACAGGTTTCTTTTAGCCTATTTCCGTGATTGACAAACGCCCGTTAGAACACAGTAGAGTTTGTAATAATTTGTTTGCAGTGAATTAAAAGGTAACATTGTGATTTAAACTGCAGCCTCACCTTAACTGGGTTCGTTGCCGATTTGGGCTCCCCAGATCAATCCCGTTGACGGGTGATTACTGATGGCACTGATCGACAGAACTAGCTGAGAAACGGGCGAAACGATGGACCTGCATGGTGTGGTGGTGAACGCGTTACTCCCCGGAAAGGACAATAGCGCGCTCGTTCCCTACCGCAGATACCTGCAAATATGTCAGCATTATTGTGATTGAGTCACACAGTAAAGTTTCATTGAATTAATAAATTATTGAAGTTATATTTCGCAATATACCCTGCCATTAAAAAGAGTGAGGAGAAAATAATAGGTTAAAATTGTGAGTATAACTACGGCCTCAGCTTAACTGGGTTCGTTGCCGATTTTGGCCCCAGATCAATCTCGCTGACGGGTGATTGCTGTGGCAAAAGATCGATAGAATTAGCTGAGAGACAAGCGAAACTAAGGATCCGAAATAGTGTGGTTTTGAACGCGTTACTCCTCGGGAAGGACAATAGTGCGTTCGTTCCCCAACACAGACGCCTGCGGTCCGGAGTTTTGCAAATATCTCAGCATCATTGAAACAATAATGTTTGTTCGTTTGCGTGAAATAATTGAGTATAGGATTCCACGGAATTGTGTGTTATAGCTTAAGAAGAATTGCATACCAAAAGTGTTAAATACGGTACCACTTTATGCCCTTTGCATCTTTATCCTTTCCTGTGTTGTAATAGACTGTTTTCTGCCAATATGAGATTTCTCCTTATTCTTTTCCTGGACTTAAAATTTCTGCCCAGTTCGTTGGTGTGCCATCAGTCTTTAGTATAACTGTTCTTTTTTTTTTCACTGGGTACTGACAAAATTTGCATGTTCTAAAATTAGAATACTCTTATACTCCACCCATGTGAATTTGTCAACTGAATTTGAATTGTTAGTTGAACTTTGAATTGAACTGAATTTTGTGTTGGCTCAACGTTCTATTCTAACAGTGAACACTAAAATTCTTTTTGACGATTACTTTATTTTCTAGAGTTTATGTCCAAGATTAAGTATGAGCACTTTAGGGCTATCTTAGAGACGTCTTTACATAATTGCATTGGTTTTTTTCGGTTCACTTTCCTTGTTTTTAGGTTCATCTTCGTCATCGTCATCCGATTCAGAAGACGCGAAGAAGCGTAAAAAAGTTAGACAGCTTAGCAAACCACGTCCTCGGAAAGGCGACGAAAGTAGTTCTTCTAACATCTAGTAATTTTCTAACATTATTCAGCTTTTTCATCTTTGATTTGATCCGTCAACGGTGAGTTCTCGCAAACAGGTTTCAGCTGATCGTTCTCGCTTCCTCTGTTCTTCGTCTTCCTTTTTCTTGCTTCTTTCCCTAGTTGGACTACGACTTTCTCTCACCTCTTTGATTTGATCTTGACCGTCGTTCATTCTTCTCTTTTGATCGTTCGTCACGTTCGGGTCGTTCACACTCTTCTCTCCTTTTCTCCAGCCTTCTTTCTTTTCGCTGACACAGCATCTCTTCTCGTCCTAGAAGTTGATCTCGACCGTCTCTGGTGACAATGGCCCTTCCTTTATTTTCTTGCGAAGTCTGAAAGGCAGCAGATCTCTACGAATATTCTTAAGTATTTGCTGCTGTTTTTTTTTCAGGTAATAAGGTAATTTAGCTGAGATTTTGGGTAATAAGGTAATTTAGCTGAGATTGAAAGAAAAACACCGGCAAACACTTAAGGATATTTGTAGGGATCTGCTGTCTTTCAGACTTCGCAAGAAAATAAAGGAAGAGCCGTTGTCACCAGAGAGGTCGATAACCAATGAAACAAGTAATCGTAATAGAGACACCTCAGAAGCGATAGGTGACGGTGCAAAGAGAAAACATAGAAGTGTGCGACGGTCGAGATCAACTTCTAGGACGAGAAGAGATGCTGTGCCAGCGAATGAGAAAGAAGGCTGGAGAAAAAGGAGAGAAGGGTGTGAACGACCCGAACGTGACGAACGATCAAAAGGGAAGAGGGAACGACGGTCTAGATCAAATCTAAGAAGTGAGAAACGGTCACGATCAACGTCAAGGGGAAGGAAAGAGCTGGAATCTTCCAGTAAGAGACGGGAACGTGAGCACAGCGAAAATACTCCTCCGAGAGCAAGATCCAGAGAAAGCCCACGGAGAGATCGAGAAAACAGGGGTTCCCCACGTCGAGAAAGTCGTAGTCCAACTAGGGAAAGAAGCAAGAAAAAGGAAGACGAATGGCAGAGGGAGCGAGAACGATCAGCTGAATTCTGTTTGCGAGAACTCACTGTTGACGGATCTGATCAAAGAAAAAAATGTTGAAAGTCACTGATCGTTGTTAATTTTTGGTTCTGTTTAGTTTTTTATCAATGTATTTAGACAATTACATTGCTGTTTTTGTGAGTCTTACCTATTTTTTCTTTTGTTGCATCATACATGAATATTATTCAAAATGTGTTCTCTCCGTGATAAGCTTACAGTTCGTTGGTAAATATTGGTTATTTACGGTTGACATTTCGATGGTTTCATCTTCATTAGAGGCGATGATCAGAGTCGATCGTCCACAGTTGTCCGTGTTCTCGTGGTGGTGTCTTCGTCGCGTATTGATATTCAAAGATTATTCAATATGTTGAATACTATTAAATACATCTTTTTGCCTTATTCAACTGTTGACCACACAATCTAACGAGAGCGCGAATAATCGGAAAGTGTTTCAAGCTTATCCGTTGTAGCAGATGTTGTGTCTTGAGATTATTGCGTTGAGGACAAAAAGTCCAACACCGTCTACGAATCTACGTAAAGCATGTTGTTGTTGAGGGAAAAAGCAGTTAATGTTTGTTAAAGGAACATTTGGATTTACTATCTGAAGCTCTGGAGCTGCTAGAATCGACGACGGCGTTTACGGGATGCAGTGAATGTGAATATTAGTAACAACGATTTTTTGGAGGAATCAGTAAACTAGCGCTCATAAATTTGGCGGGCATACGCATACCTTTTTGGACAAGCAGTCAGCATCATCAAGCTTCTAGTCTTTGATGCAGGTAGTTTTCACCAGAAATCTGCAAAAGTTGTGCTATTTTTGGTTGTGATTTCATCTGACGGGGTGGGTTCGATGGGTACACTTTATTATTCGGACCGGGGTTCTGGTGACGGAGAACTATAAATCTGCATGACGATCAGGACCGGTGCGACACGATTTTTTGTCGTAGGAGTGGTTTCTCTAATTCGTTTATAACCAACATGCGGACGATTTTGAAGCGATTTCCACTCCTATATACTGTTGCGGCATTGCTTTAGGCATGGGGAAGACGGTTCTCTAAGTTTTGCTTCCTGACAAAGTTGAACGAGCTTTTCTTACGCATGGTCCCAAAGTTAGGATTTTGGGGAAGGAAGTAGTTCTCTGGAAAATTGGTCTCAAATTCATAGCATGGACTACCTGAACCCTGATTCTCTAATACCCCCAGGAAATATGCACTGATAAAAGTAAAAACCAGGTGTAAAGTAACAATGAACACTGGTCGCACCCCTGCCGTACTTTCAACTTGGCAATGGGCAGACCTTTAAGTGTAGTTGGACTAGAGGGCTTTGAAGAAGCTGGTCACCGTTAGCGTTGATTATCCAACAACAACACTTCCCATACTTTACACGCAACTAACAGAGTAGCCAAAATGAATTGAATCGAGTTTCTGGAAGGAAAGGGTAAATTACTGTTTAAAATGATGTCCGTAGTGCGGCGCTTGGTAGTGGTCCATTCGCTAAGGAGCCATGGCAGTTCAGTACATACCAGATTCGCTTACGCTTTATGTTTATGCAGGGTTATTCCTTTTCAGGATGAGGTCTACTGAATAATAAATTGCTGAAGAAATTTTTCAGTAGAACACCGCCTTGGTTATGGTATACCTTTTTTGCTAACAACTGGCATGCTTGTTTGAATTTGGGGGTAGCATTCGCTTACAGTAAGGGCTTTCATAAAATTTTCGTTTGTTCCACGACCATATCGTTCCCAAAGAATAAGGAATTGGAAAGGAAATTCTATAACAAATCAGTCAACTATGAAGGGTTATGGATTCTTCGCTGTAATGAATAGAAACTAAATACAAGAACGCTTTATTGTACTCTTATAAGCTTGGTAAGTTTGCGAAAAATCAGAGGAACTCTCGAAACTGAACCAACTTCCAATTACAAAGCGTAAGGAGAAGCAACGATGTGATATTGGTGTTTAAACAAGAGTACCAGGAAATCGTCGCCGGATTCTTTCGACTCTTTCGAATTTCTCCGTGGTTATCACCTCGTGAATTGGATGCGTGACGTAACGGCCATCACACGATGATCTGCCGTTCTCTGAGCGGGGTTTCTGAACAGGTTTTCTTCATTTTGTTAAGAAAAAAAGGTAATTTTTGTCCCTTTCTATAAATGTCATATTGGTAGAAAAGTAAGGTGCTTGGCATTGATCAGTCATTGATGTATGCGCCATGCAGTCCTTTCTACTACAATTCATAGAGGTCAAGGGAATTCATTTAATGAAATAATTAGCTTTACAATGTGATTTTCATGAGCCTATTAATATACAATGTTGGCGTCTTCTAATTCTGTCAAAGAAGTGTGCTATTAATCTGTTGAGCTCAGAGGGATTGTTAGCTTGATTTGCTCGGTCTCGAGATTGAACTACAGAGCCTTTGTGTATTCCAGAATACTCTATTCACTGCGGTACATGGACCGCTCATTAGCATTTAACACGTGGAAAAATTCATTTGGCGTTGTGTAATATATGAATAGACTTACGATATTCACAAATTATTCTGTAATAATCTTATGCGAAATGAAATATTCTTTTATGAACTACGGAAATTATGTATATTAGGAACACAGGACAGGATCGAGTATCTGAATAGCGACAGATTCTAATGCTTTAATGTTCTCATTTTAGACTCCTGTTGTGTTAAGTTATAGTTGTCCTTCATCACGGGCATGGTGCTAGTTCAATTTCGCTCCGGGCCAACCAAGCATCTCATCCTTCCTGGGTCGGGACATTGCTACTGGACTTGTATAGGAAAAAATCACTTTCTGCAATCCACTTGGGAACGGTCCAACCCTGCTATCTCAGGACTCCAAGGAGAATTGCTCGACTAGCATTCTAGGACATTCAAGATGAAATAAAAATCCTCAAGCAGCAACCGAAGCCACACGTTAAGTAGGAAGATCTTCGTGGACAATGGATGCAAGGAAACGAAGTGAATGTGAAAAGTGCTGAGGTCCGCACAGTTCAGACGTGAAGACGAGTCAAATAAATTTTAAAAAATATGGAACTCAAATAATAGTAAGTACTACGCACTCATTTTGAGGAATGCTACGCAGAAATACGGCACGTTTTCATTTCGAAGCCTTTCAAAAGTCATTTTCTACTAAGATATGAACTTCTTACTTACTTACCTGGAGAGGAACTTCGCGATAGTATGGCGGGTATCTCATTTCTCGACGAATTGGAACGTCACGTATTGTCCTCCGTTCTTGTCGTAGAGACTCCTCGTGCTCACGAGATATTTTCCTCAAGGAAATGTCATTAGTCTTGTTTAAGGCAACGTTGATAGTATTTTGGATTCTTCGTTAGACAACTGTAGAAGTTGTGAGAATGCCTTACCGATGTTGACAGCGCGGACTGTGATTTGAGGCAGTACGAGAGCTTCGTGTCATCGACACCGAACGAGAAGGTGGACCTGAAAATTGGTGTTATCATGACAGCTGGAGAACTCAGTAATACGAGTTGGACAAGTCTTGGAAACAGAAATGAACAACTGGATTCCAAGTACAACTGAAAGTGGCATTTTAATAATACAGTGGTGAAAAATCACAAAACCTAATTTCTTTTTACCACCTATTCCTATTCCATGGTGGTGTAGGATGTGAAGTACAAACACCAGGATGTTGACGTGTGAGCAAAATTCAGAGTTGAGGTTGCTTCGAACCCGCGATTACCGTTACAAGGCCCGTGCTTTTCCTTTCTCTCACCCATGTTCTTACAAATTAGAGAGGACAGGCAAGAAATAAGAGCTGAAACATTTTGGCTTCGATTGCAGCTTCAGCTTCACTGGGTCCAATTCCGATATGCAGTCGCCAGATCATGCCTGTTCACAGGTTATAACACCGATAGAGTAAAAATATCGGTGAGAAAAACGTAAAGCAAGATCGTCGATCGCTGTAGTAGATAGCAGATGAGCCTCTGGTAAAGGTAATCACGACTTCAAAGCCCATCTATTCTTCCTAGTTTTGCTTATGTCGGCATCCTTGGGGTTCTAACTCACAATGATAAGAGTTTAGTGAAAGCAAGGGGAATTCCTCTTCTATATCTTGCTGCTTAACTATACAAGAGAGCGTTTATGGACTGCTATTGGCATCAATGCTTCATCACTCATGACAAATCGTTCAATTTGTGTAGGCGTTCGGTGTTTTTGTTCAAATGCACGCACTGACTAAGTCTATTCGAAGGATTAACAAATCCTTTTCTGGTTTATGAAAACTGCAAACATTTTTAATTAATGACAAGTTGCTAATTGCACAAATACGCCTCGTAAACCGTAGGCAGGTAGCGCAGGTAGTGATGCCCGTTCGTCATAACCATAATGGTGGCTCGATTACGCTAAGCTTGAGGAGCCTCCCATCCCGTCGTGAGCGACAAACTGCTTCCAGAGTACTCTGAGCCACTACCTCCAATCCATATGGAGAAGGTCATAATACGGTTGTCCCTCTACCCTATGTAAAATCAAATGGGCCAACGTTCATCGATATTCACAGCGAAGACGATCGTCCTTATGAAGCAGCCTTACCCACACGCGAAATCTACTAAGAGCTTCGCGGAAAATGGATGCCAGAAAAGGAATTGAATGCAGGAATTAATTTGAAGCAGCACAGTGAATGTGAGGATGGAAATGTAAAATAGCCGTAAAATAATGTTCTTATACAAATCGTCCAATCAATACTTACCATACGTTGCTTTTTCGTATTTCTCAAAATCTGTGATATAGTCCGTATCCCTGGATGTTCTCACTGGTGATTCACGGAAATGTGGCGCTTCTCGCCTCTCCGACGTGGCTTTTGGTGACTCTGTAAATTCGGACTTTTCCTTTTGAATTCGCCTATACTCTTCTACGCTGCTGCGTTCTTCTCGTCTCTTCTCCACGAGGTCAGGAATAGATAGGCGCGAACTTTCTTTAGTCTCCCGACCTCGCAGCACGCTGTCCACCTGAATGTATAGAACGCAAGAGATTTTTGAGAAATGGAACGAGAACAACACTAACTGGTACTGAGAACCTTTTTGTTTGTGTCGATGATGTCCTCGTCGACAAAGTACGTCTGACGCGTTGGCACATGGCTGTCCTCTGGTGTCCTGCCCACAATTTCTCGCTCGTAGTATACTGTCCTGTCGAGTAACGGAGTTTGACCTTTTTCGTCCTTTCCACACTGAGAGCAGGCTCTCTCGGATCGCTCAACATCCGATGTTCTCTCGATCTCTACTTCTTCGCTAATGGTATCAGCAATAGGAGGTAGTGGTGGTCGATAGGAACAGACTTCAAAAGGAGTTGGCCTTGCGCTGTAAAAATTGCAATCCCGTATTGTAATGCTGTTTGTATTAATAACTTTCAGTAATGACACTAGTGCCGATAACAATATTATAGGAGGATTATATCCACTCTTTTGATTGAAGCATGCTGTGTAACGACACTACATTAATGAGGTGTTGGGGTTTGTAGAGAAGAAATAAAAAACTCAGGGCAAAGCAAGAAAAGATCGCTTAGCTGCGTCCGGAACTTTGATAAAGATCGTGTAGGTGGTCGTCCTAGGGAACGTTTGCATCTTCGTGGAGTCCACTCTGCTCCTCTCTTCGTCTGTCGTCTGCTCGTCTCACTATAAAACCGAGTCAGGCATTCGCAACTGGTGTGTATTCTTCTGGGTCTCGAAAATGAGATAGATTTCGAAGATTAGAGCTTCGATTTCGTGCTATATGCTGTGTTTGTCGGTTATATTTCAGAAGATACTGTTTAAGTGCTCTGTGTGTGGCGTGCAGTATTCTTGACTTGGTTGAGGCATCACCTCACGTCTCTGCTACATAAAAGAGTCGGATGACTGTTGAGTGGAGAAGGTGAGCGCGAAGTTTCGGGTCCGTTAGTTGGTCGGTGGCTTCTTCAAGTGGCTCAAATGCAACCCATGCAGCTCTCCTTCTTCTGTCTAATTTTTCATTACTACTGCTCCCCATGCTCTTTGGAGGTTCAGGGTGAGAAGTGGTTTCTGTAACCAGAGAACCGCACAGTTCGATTTGTTCGCCTTCACATCATAGATTTTCCATGGACTGCGTCTTGTTCGAATTTGTGTGCAGCTCGGTCTCTTCTTTTGCTTCGGAAACCTCATCGGTCATCGCCTCTGCTTCGTTGGTGCGTTTTGAGAAGATAGCAATGTTGTCGGCGAAGCAAAAATTTGATAGTGATTTTCCATCAATACGTATGTCTTTCTCATCTCAATGGAGTGAGTTCGTTATCCACTGGATGCGCCAGTAAATTGCGACAGCTTTTGCGACATGGGGTCGCCGTATCGAACCGCTTTTTTATACGGGTGTGGCAAGAGGTCGATGGAAAACTGTATTACATGAGGCGCGAGGTACATGTGAATTGTGGCTTCCGGTTCTAAGGAAGACTGCGGTAATATTATCGGATCCTAGAGCTGCGCCTTACTTCAAGCTTTCTACCGCCATTCGAACCTCAAAGGGAAGAATTCTATATGGCTTTCTCCAACGTGGATTTTAAGGTCTGGAAAGGAGACTGTGGAACGGGAAAAAGTTTGGTGTGAAACTTATCCGTTACTGATTTCATATTACGGGGAAAGCGCTTAGTTATCCCATTTTCATTCATCAGGGTTGACAACGGGAAACTGTACTGGCGCAGCTGCTGACGGTATTTTTTCACAGTTTCTTTTTTGTGCCGCTTCTAACAGTTTCTTCTTCTAATAGAGATCTTGATCATCCTGTAAAGTTTTTCTATAGTTGGAATTTACTATTAGCCGTGTTAAGCATGTTGTAATAAGATCAGGATTCAATTTCTTTCTCTTCTCGAACAACACTTAGTGGTAATGGAGATGCGATCTGATCTTTTTGCTTGACGTTCAGAATGTTTTTGTCACATGTAGCTGGACTTTTTCTTCTAAGTAGATAACACGAATTCCTTCCCAGCTCAAAACTGAATCGAATCTTTGCGCAAACAAAGAGGTGACCAGACTCAGTACAGAATGATGGGACTACCGATGTGCCTACTAGGCACCATCTTCTGTTTGTCGGAATATGGTCAACCTTTGTATGAGTTGTGCCGTTAGGAAACTCCCATGGCCAGCAGCGACTTTCTTTTTTTCGGAAAATTGGATCTCAATGGAAGAAGTATGCTGCCGACAAGAGTCCTGCATGACCGATTCCATTTGCATTTTCTTAATCCAAGTTTTCCTATCCTATATTAGCTTTCGTTAGCCTTTCCTATTTTGATGTTGAAGTTTCCGACAACAAATTGCGACGTGCATTGTGGATAACGTTCTCCAGCTGATAGTAGAACGCATCTAATTCGTACTTATCAGATGCATCGGTCGATGAGTAGCCACTCATGATAGTGATCTTCTTATGATGCGATGGTTGATGGTGGAGGATGCCAGGAGAAGTATCCGTACCAGTCGACATGGTGGATAGTGGATCGGTGGAAGTCAACGTCTGCACCATCGACATTTGGCGACGGTGCCAGTCCTCCGCGGATGACAAAGGTCACGTTGTATAGTTGGCATATATCGTCCTTACACTTTTTGTTTCTTATAAGGGGATCACATGGAATTAAATGCGAGCTTCAAGAAGGACGTGAAGTATGGCTTCTGACGAGACTCTTCTGGCATTTGCAGAATAGGAGAGAACCTCTATGGCGTGTCGTTGGTGTGTTCGTCGGACCTGCTTTCAGTGACATTCTGCGTAACCTAAGGCTTTGTGGCCTTCCAAAACTCTTCTCACCTGATATTACAGACAGGATCGTCTAGGATGTGAGGTACTGAGCCCGACCTATTGCTGGTTGGGCAAGTTGGTCTTACCTGAAGATCTTACTAAACCTTGCAATGGCGTTTCCAGATCGTCACTACTATGTGGATCCCAAAAATCTATTTTTATATGTAGTAATAGATTTTAGCAAATACGTGCACATATGTGTACCCAGTGTACGTGCAGCGGTATGGCGCCTGTGATCTACGCGTAGCTGTTTGCTATTTCCCGCATCTCGGGCCCGCTATGCTTTCCATCCACGCGGAGTCATTGATTTCGTAGTTGTCTGGGAAGGTAGGAGCACTGATCTGGTCCATCGCTGAACCACCGTGATTCTTTCTATAGGCCAGATAAGCATTCAACCGCCTCTAGCGATCATCAATGAAGTCGAATGCATGGCGCATCCCTCAGTGATATATCAGCGCTGAGCGCTTTACCCTTTATCCTTCTTATGTGTATATGGACTTGCTGGGTATTAATGGAAAGTGTTAACACAAGACTACTGCGGTGTGAGTTAAAAATAGGCGCTAACCTCTGTTAAACATCTCAAGTAAAAGGAAAGAAATACTACTCGAAAGTAATTCAAAATTATTAGCAAGTATCATTTTAGAGCCTTACATCGGATGGCTCTTGGTACTCAATCGCTCCGCCAAATCGCTTTGTTCCTCGAATTGGTACTGCAGCAATTAAAATTTGAGATACAGTTGAATTAGATGTACTAGTGTTCAGTACAAATAGATATGTGGCGTTAAAGTTCAAGCCCACCTTGGTTAGTGAAGTGGTTTCTATTTCTTTTGCAGGAGAAAGGCATTCTTCTACGATGACGTCCTGCTCCTCGGTACGTTTCTCATGCTGTACAGATACAATTAGCATAGCTTTGCGTCTGTTGTTATACGAAATGATTTTAGTAGGTGTCCTTTTCACTCCGGTGCTGCTTAATTTTCGTCTGAGAACAAACTCAGAAGTTAATCCTGATAAGAAAGTTTTCAAGAACACAACGGAGTTTGTGAATTTATTGGGCGATTATAGTAGGCGATTCTATTACAAAAGGCGCTGATATGCATGCTAACATTGAAATCTCCCATAAAATAACTTATTCATTTAAAGATTTTCTAAGATTTTCGTTTCTCTTATGCACTTTATTTTCCTTACAACTCTAGTTCGCTTTCAATTTCGAGAAAATGAACGTATGAGTACCGTATGAAAACAAATACCTTCGTAGACTTTTCGACAGTGTAGTAAACGGGTTCCTTTTCTTTTGGGCAGACATCCTGAAAATCACTCCTATATATGAGCATACTCTGGTCTTTAGATTAGATTGTGCTAGGAAGGCGTGTCGGACTTCCAGTGTTCAGAAAGTTGCTCATAATACGAAACTGTGACAAACAACAACTGTATTTTGAAGTAGAAACGACCAAAATGTACGAGCGTCTCATTTCCGCGCATCTTAATCACCTTGTGTACATTGTAAGTGATCCTATTTCAATCAACATTCCTGCTTTTCAACACTCTAGCGACGACGTCTAATTTTCAGCCTTTATGAACTTAGTGGTTTTTTGAAAATAAACTGCAATTTTTCGACAACTACAGCACTTCGTAGGTTGCGAGCATGAACTGATTATAGAAATGGCCTCAAAGAATTATTGGACTGCAGAAATTCCAAGGATCTAGAAATGCACCGCGGGGGGGAACACTTCGTCATCACGTGTGATATCACGTGGAAAAGGCTTTGCTCTGTCGTTCCATCAGTGTTAATGATATTTATGGTGCTATTTGCTATATGTTACTATGGCTCGTCGTACAAACACATAACTGCTGGCATTTGGAAGTGTTTTGCCACTTATGGGTCACCATATCAGTAATTTTTATACCAGCACACTATATACGATAACTACAGGAGCTAGAATTTAATCATTTTTGTATGTGAATACTTACTTGGATACTTGGATGGCCCGTCCTTCCTGGTTCTGCGTGCCCCAGCATAACCTCCGTTTTCTAGGAGATTTGCTGGTTTAGCCATTGTAGTTCCGTGGAATCACGAGGTCAGCCTGGCTAAAGTTTGCCTCCAGGTCGTCATCACCACAGGCAGTCGCAGCCGTTGTGGATCAGAGAAAGATTTGCCACTATGTGACTAATTTGATACCAGAACGGTGATGGTGATGTATTGGTTTACTCTTAGTTGGGTTTCTCGATGGAAATGCCGGACTCCTTCTCAGCTTGAGAGACTCTACTGCGAGATAAATCCCCTTGCGGTACATCGTAGCTCGATACCGAACTCCTCTCAGCCACGATGAGGCGATAAACCGGGGAGGTATATAAGCCATATCAAGCCTGCATATGAATGGAAAAATATATGTGTAGTTCATGTGTAATATTGAATTGTACAATTTGTGTATATTTCTATGTGCAGAATAGTGCTTTCCCCGACCATCGCCCACACGACATGTGTTCTGCAAGCTGTTAATTTCTAAGAAAAAATGTACCAAAAAACTTCTGTGTGTTAAAATAAACTGCCCGAAAAAACTGAAACTTGGAGATGTCATACCGGCCACTCCTGCAAGAACATTATGACACCCATTGGTGTCATTTATCGCGAGAGTGTTATTGACCTTTTTAGCAGTTAATGCGTTTCTCTTCAGAAGCTGCAGGCGTGCATAACGTGGAGCCCTTCCTAGTTTTGTGGATGACGGAATGTGTACTTCAGCATTTGCAAAGCGTCTTAAAACCTCACTTAAACTGACCAGAAGAATGTTAAGCAGTAGAATAGCGAAGGAAATGTCAATGTGAAGCGAAAATCTAGTCGGATCCATACGGCGTTCGAAATATCAAAAATGACTTTAGCTTCAATGGCATTGCTACATATCTTGAAATGGTTTATCATCGGTTCAGTCTATTGTCAATGAAGATCTCAGACTTCGAGGCTATCGTCCATGTAACGAATCACAATCACAATCAATCCCTGCAGCTAAGGAGTGCTGATGGATACAATTCAAGAAACTACTGAAAAAAGTTCAGTGTGGGCTACGCGAAACCTGTTGTATAGTCACATGTACCGATTTTAGTGTAAAGGAACCAACTGGAACTGAAGAACAAAACTGAGTTCGTTTTTATCGAAAAAAATCAATGAGAATGTCAAATTTGACGTCCATGTATACTAAGATATGTTTTTGATGGATAGATTCACATTTGGAAACAAAACCAGTTTAATTTGATCCTTCAGAGGATTGGATTTGAACATCTCTGCCCTAGAGCAAAGAACCATGAGAGGGCAACTGGATTGTATTTGGAAGTAGATCCACGAAATTTTTGATTTGGGCCGTTCTTGGACCACAACCTTTAAAAGGACTAAGCTGATTTGGATCAACTATACTATGCATAGGGCAGCATAGTGGTTGGTGATGCAGTCCGTTAAAAACAAGGCTTTGGTTCGACCCCCTCTCCAATGCTCTCCTCCAGCTCACATGAAAGGCCCTAGCTCGGCTATCTCCGAGGTTGGAAAGAGAATCGACTCGACCAGAGTTCTATGACATTTATAAGGAAGACGAAATCCTGAATCAGCAGCCAAAATAGAACGCAAATTGTTCGAAGAGCTTTGTGGACGATGAAAAGGAGAAAAACGAATCGAACGTCAGAAATACTGGTATCCGTACATCTCATGAGGGGTCCTATAATAAATAATAAAAATGTAAGCTGCGAATTCATCCTTGCAAGCACGTCCGAGCACGATGTGCAGAACCCACAATAACGGAGACAATGAAATAGTGGGGAGCAGAATTGAAGCAAAGACAAATTGAAAGAGCGACTGAAGTAGTCGAATCCAATGGAGAAGTCGATGATGTATTTACTAAGGGCAAGACGACAATGGGGATTCGTTATAGGAATAAAAGGATGAAGGATAAAGCTCTCGGCGTTGATCATTCCCTGAGGGAAGCGCCATGCATTCGACTTGATTAATTACCGTTGGAGGTGATTGAATGCATATCTGACCTTTACAACGGCTGGTGGTGGCCTACCGATGTATCGAGTCTGGTACCAATTTGCCGACTCCGGAGAGATGGAAGGCTTGGTAAGTCATGGACGCGGGGGGGGGGGGTAGATTCCACGTGTGTGTCGCAGCGCTGTTGTAGGAATAGTATCAAATTATATTTCTGGAATATTTCTGGAATTTCATCAACTTTATTTCTTGCGCTTTATTTTGTTTATGTTTTCGAAAGAATGAAACTAGAAGTATCTCATCAAAATAAATACCTTCTTAGTTTTTTCAACGGTGTAGTAGACTGGCTCCTTTCCTTTCGAACAAATATCCTGAAATTTACTGCTATCTAGAAATAATAAAGTTTGTAGACGAGGTTAAACTGGAAGTGCTTGACGCATTTCTAATATTCTCAATAGTTGAGATAATCGAAATCTCTAGGTGGGAAGTAAATGCTTCTCGTCTGCATGTGTCTAAGTTTCTTTTTGTACACATTAAGTCATCCAATTTTATACTTCTTTTCTAGGCTTTGTTGTAGTTTCTTCGGCGCTCTAGTGATTTTGTCCTTAGGAGCTATAAAAATGTGTCCACTTGGTGAAATATTCGTGCACCTTGCGAAGCAGCAATTCGAAAGAGATTAAAAGTCCATTGTAACGGTTGCAAACAGAAATGTACGAAATTGCTTGCAACTACTACCTAATGTGACGACGTGAAGGTAGCCTAGATCTGGTTTTGTGCCACTGTAGTAGTAAATGCTACGGATTGAAATTTCTCCACATAACCTGCAGAGAGTGTGGAATTTTCTGGTGAGAAATATGAAGTTTCATGAATGAGAACTATAGTAATTTTTCAAGAACATCGGAAATATTACATTTGTTTGCCATGGTTCTATGCGATATGTTGGGTAGAAGTTTAAAAAAGTAACTTACGCTGCTCGCATCAACATACTCTTCCATCCTGTATAAGGTGTAATCATCGTAAAGCGAATCTGGAGAGTGTTCTCTGAATTGAACCGGTTCGAGCAAAATGATCTCGCGCGGCGAATCCCGACGAGGTGAGACCGTCTCGAAAAGTTCTTCACCCGATCTTAAAACAGCACAGAGTTCCCACCGACCCTTTATAGAAGTAATGGACTCCATCCATCCATGTTCGGTGATATCAAGGTGCTTTGATGGATAACGGACAACGAGTTTCACTAGCGCTACCGTTCTACGCTGGTCAGTGCTCTTTTTTTCGTGAACGTCCGCACTTTCAATCTGACGTCTTCAAGTTTAACATGCAACAGGTCAAAGGCATAGAGGAAGCATGGTTGACTAGCACAATGCAGCATGTGATTCGTCGGTCAACGGCCGACATTAACTTGTTATTCGTTATTATTCTCACAGGTGAACAGAAATAACGTAAAGGTAGGTTTGATAAAGGGTAATAGAGAAATATTCCAGTGTGGACGGGGTGCATATTCGACCATATTAAATTGATTGCCTGCTTGTCCTATGCTGCGGGGCCTGCCAATGCATCGAGTTCGTATTTTTATTGTTCCAATTTAGTATACTGGCAATCTTCCTATTTTGGAGATATGGGTATTACTTTTTTGGGTTACGGGGCTAGGTCACAGAAACATTGGCGCATTGCAGGGCACCTCTAAACACTGCGTTACACGCGCTTAAATTTTGTCTTTCATCACCTTTTCTATATTTTTTCTTTTTGGGCTTAATTCTGTGCATCATATATTTTCCTGGAACGAAAACTCATTGAATCCTAGAACGTAAATTCACTTAGTGATATACTTACAAAAAGGGTAGGTAGCACCTGGTGTTCGTCACTCTCGTAACGACATCAAGAAACAAGGAGGAATGGGAAAAAATTCACCTCGGATGTCGTTTAACAAGTCGAATGATTTCCTTCGAGTCGTCGCTAGGTGGTCTGAATGTGACCATTTATACAAAATAATGAGCCTCTTAAAAGTAGTGCAATATTCACCTCTGTGTAGTTTTTCTCTTATAGATCTCCAACGACTCCTCTTCTTGCCAGGCACCTTCGGGTTTCGACGAATTTGCTGGCGAAACACGTCGAGCTAAAAGTGCACAAAACTTTTACTCAAACATTTCGTCTAAAGCTAAATCAAATATGTTCATATTTTAAAGAAAGGATATGAGGCGAGGCCCACTGGCTACCAGCAGCTCTGGTTTTACGCTTTATTTTTACGCTTCAATGATTGATGAGCAGCAGCAATAATTTTAACAGCTCTTCTCGCATTCGAACAATTCTCGCACACATTATCCACGATGGTCTTACAACTTTTTATGTGTGGCTTCGGCTTCCGCTTCAGGATTTTCCTTTCCACATGAATGTCGTTGAATACTTGTCGAGTCGATTCTCCCTTGTGTGCTCAAGTAGCCCGACTAGAGCGTTACCACACGGATTGTAGAGAGTAAACTCTTTATATATAAGTCCCGTACCAATTCCTCTACTTCGGAGAGATGAGAGGTTTGGTAAGCCTGGAACGTGATCGAACCAGCATTGTGCTCGTGATGATCGGCATCACTACCTCTGCGCTATCAACCCACTGTTTTAAACTTGTTACTATTAGATGAATTCTTATCAAGGAACACAATGGGTCGAATACGATTTGATGCAGCTGATTTCTTGCTTTTTTCCACAAGCAACAAAACACATTGAGCTCCAAATATCGCAGTGCAAAGTGCTGATCCGACTTAAACTCGATTCAAGCCATGTTCAGCTGCTTGTCAGTCCGGTGAGTGGTCAACGGACGTAATTGTACGAAGCAAAGCACTGTGAATTCAACATTCTTTGCTGATTCAACGATTTCATAAGGTTCAGGCGCAACTGGAGAATAGAATGATTCTCTTCTGGACTTTGGGATAGTGAACTTGCTGACGCGCTCAACGCGTTGTACAACTCACCTCTCAACTACAAGGGATTGGTAATCTACTGAAAGGGCAAGTGAATTTCATATGGGAAGAACAAACTCACGTTTTAAAGGACCTTGTGGCTTAACTGATTGCATACTGTCAGATGAAATTTGGATAAAATGTAAGGGGAAATGTCGCTCTTGTTGAAATTCTTCGGATGGAACACTTTGGAAGATTCTGAAGTGAAGGCAGTGGTTATTATCGGAAAAGAGTGTTAGGGAAAGGGCAGAATAGTAGCGTCTGCTCTGGAAGCCGTCTAGGAATCGCCGCTGTTAGATGACTCAATCGTCCGCGAATTTCCTCCCGACGTATGAAATTAAAACAAAACCCGAATACAAAAACATAAAAGCACATGAGTCGTACAGCTATGAATGTGCCTGTGCAAATGGTTCTCGTCTTGTACACATGAAATACTACGAATCCTACAAAATGCTGACTTTCTTTCCAGCTATTAGGGAAACCTTCGTTTAGGTGGCGCGAAAGCGCGTTCCTATAGGATCAACGAAAGTAATCAGTAGTCAAGAAGTTCTGCAGGGGGAAAAATACCACAACAACAAAATTTCTAGACTCAAAAAAAAACCTAAGAACGGTCAGATTGTTAAGGTGCAATATATATGTTCTATAAAGCTTACAATAACTTCCGGTGGCTTCCAAAGGTATTGAAAGAAAACCCACTGCCGTTTTGTTTCGCCTATTTCTGGTAAACGTAGGTATCACAGTAATCAGTGAGGGCTAGTACTTTCGCTGCTGGGTGGAAACAATTTTTATTAACGACGCCAAATTTTTGAATCCTCCATGTCTTTTTCTCTATGAACTCAAAAGGCGTCAACCGTACTAGGAAATTTCCGCCAATAAATATCCATTCCAAAGAACTTTTGGAAAGAACAAAAAGTATCATTTGCCTTTTGGTCAGTTGTAGGATCAAGGAGATTCACTACTGCTCAACGAAAGCCTTAGATTTTGTAAGCTTTATTATTTAGTGTGCGTGGAGCGCAGTGGTTAAAAGTGCTCTACAATGCATAACACAGAGGCATGGTCTTTGGTTCATTGCCACACTCTGTCAGGTGTCAAGCAATTGCAGGTAAACTTGTCCGCGACAGAACAAAGACTTGATGCATCGATACGGCTCCTCAATCACTGTGTAAGCAAATATGCCAAGTATGCGTTTAATCAACTCTACTTTTCTTAATCAAGATGCATCGGCAAAGAATTGAATTAACAACGAAAGATTTATCTCCTATCTATTTCATTTAATTGATTTGACGTTGTCTTCTATACCCATCACGGGTACCCTCCTACTAGTTTCAAGTTTGACGACGACCTGGAATTGAGATTTTCCTTTTCATTTTGACTCACCGATGTCAAAGCCATCTGATCTGTCATTGAAACTTTGGTAAATTTCGACGTCTTGCGAATTCAAATATTTGCTAGGAAACTCAGCAATCACCGTGTTGACTCTTTCAGCTGTGTGTATAAAAAGGTCATGAAGTTCACGCAAACGTGATAGGGTTATTTCAGCGCCACCATTTCTTTGGATGACAACTAACTTGTTTGTTCTGTGAACCTGTACTGAAATGAGTCACTCAGTTAGTTTACTTCGGAATTCGAGAAAAACATAGGCGTGACCTCCCCACTCACTTTCAAAAGTGGAGAAACGATTCCCTCCTACACTTTCTCACACAGATGTCGTCTTCTCTTCGTATCTTTCTTTTCAATTCGATCCATGAATTAACAAAAGGCACATGAATAATAACAACTTTCTTTTTCTTAGATGAAACTACTTGCTGTCATTTTGCTGAGCGTTGTTGGCTCTTCTGATGCCTTGTTTGGTATTGGTAGGACGCAATCAGTAGCCGTTAAGGGTCGTCTACTGTGTAATGGAAACCCAGCTTCAAATGTCAAACTCAAACTCTACGAGAAGGAAGCCAGTCAGTAGATTTTCACTTGACTTGACTTTTTTTTCAAATAACTACAAGATTTTTAGCCTTTGACGTCAAAATGGCCGAAGGAAAAACAGATCGGAACGGTGAATTTCAGCTTTCGGGTTACAAGACTGAAATTTCAACAATTGACCCGAAACTAAACATTTATCATAAGTGCAACTACAACGGAGTGAGTTTGAAGCTTACTGAAAGTGGCTCATATTTCTAAAAAAAACTCTTTGATATCAGATGAAGGGTTAAAGAGATCATTTAATAGCAAACAAACTTAAAAGCATGCGATATTATTCTTATTATGTATGCTATCGTAGATCTGCAGCCCACTTTAGTAGAGTGGTGAGCACTCGATTCCTAACCAGGATAGCCAGGATGTTGCGTCTTTAGGACTTTTTTAAGCCTGTAGTTTCATATGTGCTTGCGCAGCCGGTGTTTGGTTCCGAGTTTGTTCCTTGGGAGTGAAATCTTTCAAACTTAGATCCCAGCAATGAGTATTTCTATGCTGTGGCAGAACGTAGGGAGGTGCCAGTGTTCACCAAAAACAGTAAAAAAGAGTATCGAATCAAAACTGTCACGCTTTTGTGTTCTTGAGCTAACTGAGCCAACCAAAGGAGTTCCATCATTCTCCAGTCGCCGTATTATTGGGATGCAACCTATTGAAATGAATGATGATAGCAACAGCATTAATAAAAATACCTACTTACTTGGATCCTTAGATTGCCTGTTCTCACTGATTATGCGGCACCTAGCATAACTTCCAATTTTTCGGAGTTTTGTTGGTTTAGCCATTGTGGTGTCATGGAGTACCGCGGTCGGCCTGGCCAAAGCTGCCCCAGGTCTTCACCACGACAGGTAGTCGTAGCCCTTGTGGATCAGAGGGAGATTTATGATTTATCATACGACTTTGATACCAAGACGGTGGTGGATCCTGGTATAGGTTTACTCTTAGCTGCGCTTCCTGGTGGAAACGTCGGACTTCCACTAGCTTGGGAGAGCCTATGGGGGTGTGAACCGCCCGGTGTACATCGCAGCCCGACGCTCAGGAACATTTCGCAGCAAAAACGAGGCGGTGAACTGTTGGAAGGATTAATAAGAAAAATAGTCATAATAGTAATACAACCGCATAATGATCAAATGGCGAAATAATCTTGAACATCACAGAGGCCGGACTGAATGAAGAACACTTTTTTATAAATCTTATTGAAAACGTTTTCTTGGTTTTTGTGCAGTCTTCTCTAGGACCGAGTAAAAAGACGAACTTACGTCGCAGGCCAGTGAAGATTTTAAAAATAGGCACCGGTTTTCGAGTTAGCTTCATATCTGAAGCATGAACTCGGATATCGTCCTTAAGGGTTCACGAAGGTCAACTAAGGTGTCCTCCTATTAACCCTAATAATCGAAGGCATCTAATCAAATGGTCGTAAGTTTAAAATTTTTCTAGTTGACAAGAACTACCAATTCCAGGGTTAGTGAGCTTAAAACCCCACTCGGCTTACTTCGATGCTGATAGTTATCATCACAAAAACATGAATAATTTTGAGCTGCTTGAGTTCTCAAATAATTTTTCAAAGTGAAGGTATTTATGCAAGCGGCTAAAATAATGACCCAAAAATTATGGGTATAGAGGATACTGGAGATGATATGTCTTTGTTCGGTTACTGAAGTATGAAGAAGTCGTGGAGAAAATTTGGAACATTGAGTTCATGCAGAAAACAAGAGAATTTTAATATTGCGAGGTCTCTCGCCCATCCACAATCTTGTGGATAATAAGAAATGTTTTTTTTTCATTTCAGATTTGCTATCGAAAATTTGGCATCACCATTCCGGACAACTTCATCAGCGACGGTCGGAATCCACAAAAAACCTTCGACATCGGCGTTATCAATCTCGCAAATCGATTCAGCGGTGAATCCACCGACTGTATAAACTAATTGTATAAAGTCTTAAGTTAATACTATTAAACCCTGTTTGCAGCGCAAATAAATGTTGAAAGTCTTCTGCACAATTTTTAAAATTAGAAAACTGGTTTGGGTCGCACAATGACTTCTTCCGCCACACAGTGCGTTTCCACGAAGCAATGAAAACAACCACAATTTCTTTAGCAAAAGCCCATCGAATTCATTTGGCATGGCATCCGCTATGAATCCGATTACGTTGACGAATCTCTGAGGTTCGCCATGAAGAGTGTGTCGATCGTTAAACAGGAATAATAAGGCTACACTTGGAGATGACATCGTCTTAGGAAAGTCGAAGAATTGAAGTTGATGGAATTGAAGAATTTTCAACGGCTTATTTTACATTGGTTTATACAGTTGTTTTAATCCCACACTTTTTCCACTTAGCCCATATCCTGTATTCATCCTCATCCTTCTGATTTACGCATCGGTTCGGCTGACAAAGGAGAGGACAAACTTTTTTAGAAATATCATTGATTTTTGAACACGTTTATTAGGTCTATAACCCTAACGGAGCGTTCCCATTTGTTGACGATAAGCAGTTTTCGGCCTTTGTGGAACTGAACGACCTTTCCCCAAGCAAGTCTGGTGCCAATTCGCCTCCCCCAGAGGCTTAAAGGATTGCTTTGTTCAGGGTCGTGTCAAACCGAGGGATGAGTGTGTGGGAGGGCATCATTAACTCCAGCTAACTGGGACTCCAATATTCCATGTGCTTCATAGCATATTTCATTGCTATTGGTGTTAATGCTTAACTAGTGCGGGTAGATGGTTTTGCCCAGAAAGCATGGTTTCACATGGTGTATTAGGGACATTTTTGTTACCCGCGGTGGGGACAAGAGTGTCAACAAGCTAGGATCTGATAAGCAACAAGGAACGTTATTCTATTGCATGTGGCATGTGAACGGTGGAAGATGGTTACGCGTCAACAGTAGCGGAGTAACGACTGGTCCAGCACTACAGAAGGTGAGTTTCGTCGAAGAATACGTCCATTGTCAAACAAATGCTGTAGAATTTAAAATTATTGTTGGTGAAAGCGACGATTTTAAATAATATTTTTAAAATACCGTCTTTTCAGCCTTTCCGACTACTGATTTTTGAATAAAGCGCATAACAAGAAATATATTTTGGTATCTGTTTATTTCTAATCAATATTTATAGTTTTGTTGCATAGCGGTAGAGATGTGGTCTAACAAGCGTCTGAGTACTGTTCCACACCGCTGCAAACCTACCAAACCCGCTTTCTCCGGGGTAGGGAAATTGGTACCAAACTTATCTGTGAAGCTTCTTCCAACCCACGCGTTAATGCCGTGACATGGCTATTCCAGGGAGAAGCGACTTGACCACAATTCGACGATTTTCTGTGGAAGACCAGAAATCCTCAAGCAGAAATCCACACGCAAATCCGAAGAGGCCCGTGTATGACGGATTCAGTGCAACAAACCGAATACAGGATGTTCAACTGTGCTAGTAGCTCGAAATGAGTATTCTGCGCACATACCATTTTGTTTAGCATTTTGCCGACTTCAAAGTGGTTGAAGGATTGGTTGGCCCTTTCTTGAATTGAACTCACTATCACTGCGCTACTGCGCTACATACACTCCTTGGCTTAATAGTAAAACATATAAATTTATCTATTAGCAGCTTTCATCTATTAGTTTCTATAGCGACTATACGATTTACACTTAGAATTCTCCACGAGCAATATCTTTGACTACTAAAAGTCTTTTAAGTACTTAGGTTGTACTGTAAACGAGAGACCGTAGGAAGGATCATTCCATCGATCGGGCGACCTTCGGGAAACGATGACGTTCACCGAATTGAATAAAGTTCATCGTCTATTAGCAGAAGAAGCGGAACACCTAGTATCTATAAGAATTCGTTTTTCGAACGACCATTCAAATTTACGACAGACTCTTCATCCATCCGAAGTGCCGAAAAAGCCGACCATTAGTTAATGTAAACTTTGCTGCTTACCCAAATCTTTCTTCAACAGAAGTTTCAAGAAAATAGTTCGAGCATCTCGTCGTGACGTCCTTCGATTTTGGGACGTCGGTATGACTTCGCTGATCTTTGGTATATCTTTCTGATTCTTTAATTCTGTTCAGTTCAAAAGAGGATAACTTGGGCGTTTTAATAGCTCCAATAGTTAAGGGAATAGGTTAGTCATAGAGATTGGTGAAGTTTTTCGATGACTGTGAGTGTAAATGGTAGGACCTGTTTGCTATTAACATCGACACTGATCGTTAATCTCTTGTATTTTTCGCAATTCGTCACCAAATTCCCGAACCATAACACCTGCGCGATTCGTAAATGATAACTTGGGCGCGTGTGGCGCAGTGGTCGGAGGCGCCTTGCTACACACGTGGGATCGATCCCCACGATCCAAGCCCACCAAGCCCTCAAATCGGGGTCGGCGAATTCCTACCAGACTTGTCAGGGAGGACAGTAACACTGGCTCGGTACATCGGTAGGCCACCGCGAGCCATTATAAAGGCCAGATATTCAGTCTGATGCACGCCGAGAGCTTCACCCTTTTTAATTTGGCCTATTTCGCGCCTAGATTTTGTAAAGGTCATATCACTGAAATGCTGGCCATTCAGTCAAACTCTACCGAGGCTTCGAAGGTAATGCTTCACATTCTGATGATTTCCACTTTATTCTAAATCCTATCAGAGTGTAAATGCAGTGTGTTAGTCATCCATTTTGCGGCTTAAGTGCAACCACAACGCGAAGTGTCCACACTGGATGACTAACATCTGCCTACTGCATGGAAATGTGAAGAAATCATCTTACGGTATGGAACAAATTAATGTGATAGACAAATTAACTATCGATCGATCCAGGTCGACAGTATTCACTCTACCAATTTAAGCACTACAATTATCGTATGTTTTATGATGATGGTAATCAAATTGACGACAACCAATCGCAAAAAATCCTCAACTCCAATTTCAGGAGTGGTAACGTTGAGCTCTACAGAAGTGAGCAAAGTTCCAATGAACAAATTAAAGTTTTAGCACCACCATGAGTGTCATGAGTCGTATTGCTATTAAAAGGACAAAAAGATGAAGCTCTCAGAGTTGATTAACCCCTGAGTGATGAGTCATGAATTCGACTTGATTAAGTATCGTTGGAAGTGATTGAATGCATACATAGCCGGGTTTTACAATAACTCGCGGTGGGCTACCGATTTATCGAGCTAGTGCTGCTATCCTCCCAGACATTTCCGGTACCAATTTGCAGACTCCGAAGGGATGTAAGCCTTGGTTGGCCTTGGGCGCACGTATCGATTCAACTTGTCACCGCGGTGGGGCCTCAAACCTCTGCGCCACACGTGCCCTTGCTATTACCATATCAAAAATAAAAATGGAATGGAATACAATCAAGGCTGAAAGGATACCTTCTTTGTTTCCTACACTTTTTTCTACAACGATTCTGAGTAATTAGTAATTAGATTGTAATTAGATTGTTCCCGTTTGTCACTTTTTGCGTTATTATTTTAGTCATTCTTTTCCACTCTCTCTTTTCATCCGTTCATATGCTGTGCGTGCCGTTGGAAGCACGTTTCTCGTAGTATGTGCTTGAGCGTCCAAAAACGAAATACAATTGGTATTTTACATACACTTCTTTAAAAAAACTTTCTAGATAGCTCCAAACTATTGGGCACACTTGTCTGTTCCCTTTGCTATTCAAAGTCTGATGAAATCCAAGAAACTGATTGGTTAAAAGATGAAGAGTTACCGTATCAATAGGGATGTTTCTACGTTGATTATCACAGAACGTATTCGAAAACTTCAACACCTGCCACTTCTAGGAAAAATTTCATTGAAGGACAACCGAAGGAAAACTTGGTGGCAACTTTCATCACGAAAAAATAGAAAAGAAGAAAAATAAAAGAAAATCAAAGATATATTAAATAGGGATTTTTACACAGCTGGACTTTTTCTTAGCAGGTTTCACACACTATGAAACAATTAGCAGTGATGCCACGCCCTAATTTTTGCGGTCGACCTTCACAGAATCCTTTTTCTTTTGAAATGAAAATTATGACATCGCAAAACAACGGAAGTTCAGCGCCAGAGTAGTCCTTCAGCTAACAGACGTCTGTGGCTCTACGACTGTCTGTTTGATAGATAGATATGGTGGGTTGAGTACTCGTTCACAATATCGGCTCAATATCAAGATATATCATCTATAATATGTCATTTTTAATGACTTTCTATTCATCTCCCCTTCTGAAGCGACATTTCGAAATAAATAATTTAAGCAAAATAAGAAAAGCATTGAAGTGGCGAAAGGAGTGGTTCTAGCCCTACGTGGGCTTCTCGAACCACATAATCTACCATGTCTTAAATATTTATCTCGAAATAATATGTGATGGGGTGGTATAAACCCCTTGTTAATTTCTAGATATCGTAGCCGTGTTGCCAACCTTCGTAGAGCCCATAGCATAGCTGCACATGAGGTTTCTTGCTTTTGAAGAACAGCCTAGGGTGTTAGTATATGAGCAAATTGCACATTTTGCAGCTTAGGAAAACGCTTCACTCCACTAGATGCTATATAGAATAAGCCAACGTTTTCTTGAGAGCCACACACGATGTTGTTATTATAGTGTACTATTAAGAATAGTGGCTAACCATTCGGCGTATTTCGCGTCTTCCAAAGCCTGAAAAGAGGAAGTTGACTGCAATATAGTCAGCCAAATACTTTTATATCCTCAATCGAGGAACCATGAAGCTTAAATTTCAATCGCATTGAAAGAAACCAGCTTTTTCACAAACTCACCATTTCCTATGGGTCTTCTACTGTTTCTTCCACGTGGAGAAAACAGCATAGAGTTCACATGAATGGATGGCTCACCCTTTCGCATTAAGCTATGACCTTGAAATAATGTGTAAGGTCACGCTTAATAATAAGTCAATCCTCCCTGCACTTCATTGCCAATTCTTGGAATTTATTCACAACCCTTCTAGAATTTTCAGTGCTAATGTTCTAGATCCTCCCAACGGTTTGCCGCCTCGTCGTGGCTGGGAGGTGTTACTGGGTGTCGGACTGCGATGTACAGCTGTGGGATTCGTCTCCCCGGCAGGGTCTCCTAAGCTGAGCACAAAATGAAACCTAAAGCCAAGTAATAAAAATATACTGGTTCGTTATCACTTCTCTCACACTTCACACACACAAAAAGTGCACTTGTAAGAAGCGCAATTCGAACAGGCACAAGTGTGCGCTCAGAAAGAGAGCAGAAGGATGGTTACGAAAGTGTAGCTTTTCGGATAGCGGAATGAGATCCATTCTAGGTTAATTCCAGAAGTTACATGAACCACATAGAGGTGCTCTGCTATCACGCTTAATCTCAAATATTATCTCAGAGTTATATTTTAACTTAAAATAGGCACAATGCCCATCCGTGTAGACTCTTTGCTGTTGTCTCCACTTGGAATACTCAGTGGCAATACAACCACAATGTTGCTAAGACATGAGCAAAATGCGGAACCTCTGGTGTGGCTCGAATTCGCAATTACGATTGTGGGGGGGGGGGGGGGCTCACGTGTTGTCCATTGCACTACTGAGGCCTTTGTTTTACCTTTCGGTCGGTTTTTTGCTCTAACGGTGCCGTCAGCAACCATCTGTCAATGAGAATAATGTGTAAGGACAAATCAGCATTGAACCCGGTTAAGTGACGCTGCAGTCGAAATCACAATGTTGTAACTTTTGATAAACTGACTTTCCTTTAAACTCGACGTGACTAATCAATGTGTATATTTTCATTGATAAGTGGAAACGATGTTCAGAAAAAGGTTTATTCACCTAATATCTCGACGTCTTCGCCTTCCTCAGAGTCGGTGATCAGTGTCGATGACCAAAGTCGGTCATCTTTTCGATGTTGTGTCTCGTCATCGTGTCGAGTCCAATATTTTTCAGTGCAACATTGCTCGAATAAGGCAATCTCACCTGCAGACGCTCTTTTTCTTCTGCGATCTCTTCGGCGATGCGATTTGAAATACAACTACAATGATGCTGAGAAACGTAACACCCGGCCATGAAAAAGGAACAAGCACTAAGTGAAAGTTAAAGGTCAAAGTCAAGATGTTGTTGGAATGTTGAATGAACTATAAAACGAAAAATATTCGTCTTATAAGAAACGTCGGCCTAACAAAAGTTTTGTATCGACGTCGGCTCTGCTATGTAGAATTCATCGATCAGTAGTCATATCACAGGAAATTGCAAAATGTTTGTTTAAAAACAACGCAAATAAAGGTTATTTCGATTTTTCGATGGTTTAAGAAGTCTTTTACGGGTGCGTGTGGTGGCGCAGTGGTCGGAGGCGCCCTGTAACATAAAGGTGGGGTGTCGATCCTAGCGCCCATGGCCCACCAAGCCTACTATCCCTACGAGGTCAGCAAATTGGGGCCATACTTGTCTGGGAGGATAGCAGAACTCGCTCGATGCTTCGGTAGGCCACCGCTAGTCATTGCGAAATGCCAGATATGCACTCAATCACCTCCAACGATACTTCATGAAGTTGAATGCATGGCGTATTCCTCAGGGATTGACGCCGAGACCTTTACCTTTATTTTATCCTTTTAAATAATTCCTACAACCGACTTTCTATTAACCTCGGCATTAATCAAGTGATTCTTCGTATTCTTGTTGAGCAAACGCGAGGTGTTACTTTTATTCCTTACTCACGAATAAGCTGACGTTACGGCGGATTTCGCCTTCCTCAGAGCCTAGAAAGGTCAAGTTGACAGCAACCTATTCGGCCAAACACCTCCATGACCAAAAAAGCGAACACTGAACCAAGATTTTAATCACATTGAACACATCTTTGCACACTCACCGCTTTCTATGAGGCCTCCACCGAGTATGTCGCGTGAAGACCAACCGCACAGATTTCACACGAAAGCGTCACGTGCCTCTCCCATCAGAATAACAGTCTTATATACTGCCCAATATCACGCGTGATAATGAGGCATTCTTCTCTGCGGTTCATTTTCGGATTTCTGGAATTAATCCAGAATGCCTCGAGAGTTTTGCGCGCTTGTGTTCTTGATTCGTGTGCGAGGATCGTGACACATACTTCAAAGTCGTCCCCGTTATGTCTGTGGGTCCTATGCCTGAGAGGGTTGAGAGGAGAGGTAATGAACCTAGATGTTTTTACTACTTGGCTTTCGGTACCACTTTGTAATGTACCCATTTTCTGACAGGTGAATTTGGACGTTCAGGAATGGAAGCCATTTTTCCTTCGGCTTTCCTCGGGTGAACTTGATATACTCTGACTGTTTATTCAACAACTCGAAACACGTGTCCATTTTCTCTTGTGTTAAGCAAAGGACAAAACAGTCATCTATATATCTATAGTAGAGTAGCGGCCCGAAATCAATCGCCGGTGCTTCCACCTTAGACATAAATGCAATGGCGAGGCTTGGTGCCAGTCGTTGTCCCATTGCCAGCCCTCTTATTTGAGCGTATTACTTTCCTGACCATCCGAGGATTGAGCAGCTCAAGCATTCTTTTAAGAGTGCCATCAACTGCTCTATCTCAAAGCCATACACGTTTATTTCTCTTTCGTATTGTAGAAGGAGTTCGAATATGGCGTGAATTGCGGACTCATTCGACACGTTTGTTTAAAGGGCAGTAAAAACATCTTGATTCATTACCTCTCCTCTCACCCCTCTCACACGAAAAGGGCGCTTATAATAAACATGTTTCGAACAGCAACCAACGTGTGCACGTGAAGAGAGCAGAGAGAGGAGTCCCGGAACTTGGCGCGGCAAATAGCCAATTCTAATGGCTGCGAAACTGTAGCTCAGGATAGGTGTAGGGAAAACCGAAGGCTCCCAAACGACAATTCTAGCGATGAAAAGGTCCTGTTTATCCTACCCTTTATCTCAAATGATGTAAGTACAGCTATAAAACGCTACCTAAGAAGGGCGGGTTGAGAGAATTCGGTAAACGTAGTTGAAATACCACCGAGTAATCTTAAGTGCCAACTAGTTCGTAACCGCCTACATGACCGTCTATGTGAAACTCAAAATTGCATAATTTGCCCCAGTGGTAGAGACGGTGATTGCATGAGCTCGGGTATAGTTTATCTGATCTCCTGTAGCGTCCGGAGACGAATACATTGGCGAAACGGACAGACCCCTCTGTGTCCGCATAAAAGAACACCTAGCCGGCAAACATAGACCAAATACCCCGCTAGGCACGCGTAGGACCCAGAGACATAACAGGGAGGACTTTGAAGTACGCGTCACGATCCTCGTGCAGGAATCAAGAACACGAGCGCGCAAAACTCTCGAGGCGTTCTGGATTAATTCCAGAAATCTGAAAATGAACCGTAGAGAAGAATCCCTCATTATCACACGTGATATAGGGCAGTATATAAACCTGTTATTCTGATGGGAGGGGCACATTACGCTTCCTTTCTAACTCTGTGCGGTTGGTTCCCACGCGACATACTCAGTGGAAGACTCATAGAAAGCGGTGAGTGTGCGGAGCTGTGTTCAATGTGATTGAAATCTTGGTTTAGCGTTTTCTTTGTTTGGTTATGAAGGTGTTTGGCCGAATAGGTTGCTGTCAACTTGACCTTTCCAGGCTCTGAGGAAGGCGAAATCCGCCGAAACGTCAGCTTTTACGTGAGTGGGGAAGTGGAAGAGCACTTCGTGTTTGCTGAACAGAAGTGGAAAGATTGTTTATTGGAAGAAAAGTTCAAGTCAGGTCAGGAAGAAAAGTGAAGAAAACTACTTCATAATGCCATCGTTCTGACTAGGCAAGAACACAACAAATTACCTGAAATTATCCTTTGATATGATGGACACATTTAGAATTTTATCACAAACATTTCCATTTTGTCAGGCTTCGAATATTCAACAGCGGTAATGTGAAAGCTCAACGCAGTTAAGGACTTGAAATCATCCACAGAATTGTGCAACCTTTAGTCGTCGTCTCTCACCCACCAGGTCTTCGTCCATTCAAACGGTGAAGAGTTCCAGCGCGACAGGAAACAGCTCAGATGTTGTCGAACATCGAACCAGCAGCTGAGACAACATGTTCTTTTATTCTGATGTCTTAATCGCTGATTCCTAAGAGTTTACTCACCAAGGAAAAAGTGCTTCATTTGCTGCGAGCATGACAGCAAGCTATGCACAATAGAACCCTCTCGGAAAGAGCTTCAAGACCGTAATCGACAGTTATTTCACCCGGGTACCATTAATACCGGCATCGGTGACGACGGCATCAGGCAAGTTGTAGATGCTGACCACTCGTTCCCACACATCGGAAGATGTGGTCTTATGAAAAAGAGCAAAATTCGTAAAGCTTTAATGATGTTTTTTTTGACAGCGATACCAGTTTTCCTCCGTGGTTTTTGAGAGATGTAAATTATTCCAAGCTACTGTAACACTCTATCCATAGCGATTTCCTAATCTAATCGAAGCGCATCTACGATACCATGAACAATGATACAGACCACCCTATTTTCTTCAAGGTATATGAATATTTGAGTTAAAAACTACTAAAACTAAAAAAAGTCAAAGTCGCCAAGACCCTTGAATGTTTTACACAATTGTTGCGTCCTTGCGGTTATTGTCACTACAAATTACTTGTAAACTACCATAAGAGGTCGGCTCTATATGAAATTAAACATGTTCTTAAGCAGCAAAAGTTGCTGATCTGTTTACTTTCTAGTTTGTTCTTTGTTGAACACTTGACTCCAACACATTTCTCGAGTAAAGGAACCAAATAGGTTCTTCAAACAATCGATTATTCAATCATTCTCTTGGATACGCTAGTCGGATTATCAAGAAGCGTTTTCGGTTGCAAATTGCTTTATTTTCTCTTGTGGATATTTTAGATTTTAGATATTAGATTTGACTTGAACAGATCACCTAGGCAAGTTCTTTCAGGATTACAATGATCTCGTAACAATATTTCAAAACCAACTTTTCGTTAACCTCGGTATGACTAATCAATATGTATTCTTTCTATGGCAAGTTTAGACAGGCTTGATATATCATACATTTATATGTGATATAACATGTCAAACTCGTGTAAGCTTATCAAAGAAAGAATACTTGTTGATCTCGTAACTTTTAACTGAAACTAGACAGATCTCAAGATCGGTGAATCCTGCGGAAACGGCACAATGTTCCAAAAACTTTACCAAAGGATGTACTCTTCAAAAATTAAAGAAACATCAAAAATCCTTTAGTACAAATATTCAACAAGGTATTTCATAAGCCTTCTTTCCAAGCTAATTTATGCAGTCAACTGATTCGCCTTTGAATTTCGCCCCAAGAGGAATGGTACCGAGATCGAACGGTTTTTCAGAGGTTTTACCATATGAGATGAAAGTCTCCGGAATCGACACGCTGAATTTCCTGTAGCAGTACTGAAATTAGCTACACTATTAAACAGTTTTGCCTTACGCGAGTTAGAGGGTGGCATGGAGCACTACTACAAATGTGTCGTTTTGGTTGTACTCGCAAACATGGTGTTTGAAGTGGTTTGTCAACTCACCCCGGTGTAGTTGCATTTGTGGTATACGTTCACTTTTGGGCTCAAAACTGTTAACACATATGTGCTTCCCATCAACGAAAACACACCATTTTCGTTCGTTACACCTTGCGCCAATTTGATATCCAGTGCTGAAATTTTTACAAATGATGTCGATTACTAACCTAGCCTTACGACATAGCCGGATCTAAAATGCGCACTTAACATTAAAAAAACAGCTTCGCAAGCTGTCGGACTTTTATGTCACAAATCTGTTCGTCCTAACCGCCATAGAATTCTTTGATGCAGTGAATTTTAGTAGAAAAAAGAAAGAAAGTAGTATTCGACGTTGATCGATCCCTGAGGCTATCAGAGAGGATTAGCTACTTATCTGGCCTGTACAATGACTTATGGTAGCATATCGATACATCAAGTCAGTGATGCTGTTCTCCCAAACAAGTCTAGCATCAATTTGCAGACACCACAGAGATGGAAAGCTTGCTGACTCCAGGGTGCAGGATCGGGCCACCGACCAATCGAGTGGGTAGTGGCGCTTCTAATCACTGTGCAAAACTCGTACCAAGTGAGCTGTACAGCCGGAGTCTATTTAATGAGTTATATGCTCTCTTTTTCTTACGATTGATTTGCAGAAAAATTATTCCAGTTGTGTAAAAACTAGCGAAATTAACAGGTATTTTCAGCATTTTTACTGTAAAGCCGATGTCTCATCAATTACATAGAAAACATAATGAAAAAACTGCTATCCGGAAGCAACGCCAAATCTATTGCTTGTTGTGCATAGACATTGTTATGCTCTTTGCTAGCTGATGATTATACCGACTCCTGCAGGACCGATTTTCAGGAAAAAACAAGTTGTTATCACGAAGCAAACACTACCACCAATAACCATCAACCTGTACAAAAAAGCATCGCCAGGTGAGCATCCCTCATTTGAGAGGTGTTCCACTGAAGAAGATCTGACTCGATACGAAGAGGAAGACGCTACATCGAGAAAACGAATAACTGTGGACCATCAACTCGGATTATCGACTCTGATGAAGACGGCGACGTCAACGCGTCAGACGAACAGAGATCGTTCATCAATCTCGCATAAGGTTACCAAAGGAGGAATACATTTCGACACCAAATATATTATTAAGCCAAAAAGGTGTGATTCACAAGGAAAATCTTGCGCTAAGAAATTAAGCATTTGAATGAATGGATTCTATCAGATTTTAACTTATTATTTACTGCCCATTCTCTCTAACGGCAAAGTATATTGCGAAATACAGCTTTCAATGATGCTGAGATGTTTGCGAAACTCCGGGCCGCAGGTGTCTGCAGTAGGGAAGGAATGCGTTGCTGTCTTTTCCAGGGAGTAGCGCGTTCACCACCACACCACGCGGGTCCTCCGTTTCGCCTGTCTCTCAGCTAGTTCTATCGTTCTTTTGCCATCAGCAATTATCCTTCAACTCCATCAGATTGCAAATTAGAAAGATATTCTGTATCTTCAAAATGTTCATTAAAAATTGGATTTACACAAAATATTGAAGTGATTCAATTCAGGTTTTGCTTAGTTTCCTTTGCGTGCTTTTCCCGAAATCTCATTCATCTCGCTTTCATTCTGTTCCCGTCAGGATTTGAAATTCGTTATCATTTTTTTGTAATTCTTTCACAGGTGATCCCACCGCTGTTTACATCGGCTCCATTTGTGAACTCTGGAATCGCTTCCGTTCTAGAAAGATTTCACCCGCATGTTAACAAAGTTTTCTCTGGTCTTGTAGATTTCGAAACGCTATCCTATGCGTCTCTGATGAGGACATTTGGTATTCCCACATGACAAGAAAACGAATGGGATTGCTGAAAACTCAACCCTATTGTGAGGATAATCGAATTAGATCATAACACGTTGGAGTCTTTTCTAACCATTTTTTGAAATGTTTTTCGGTTTCACAAGGGCAGAAACATCTAAATATATATAGTTCACGCCATAAGTAGTGGTTTTATGAGGGAGAAGAAAACCTACGCAGGAGTTTGTGGTACAGTTTCACTTTGACTCTCGCTGCTGGCTCGTCGTCACAAGTGAGTTCTCCTGTGACCGCCACGGCCTGTCTGCTTCCTATGTTGCCGTGCGAACAAACACATGAATTAAGAACAAAGAGAAGAGCGCACAGCGTGCTCATCCTCAAAAAAATTGTTTAGTTCAGAACCAAAAGGTAATAAAAAAAAGATAGAAAGAAGATTAAGGAATATCGGGACCGTGATCGGAACGGGAGCAGATGCCGCCCAAGCAAAAGTTTGACTTGTTCACTGGGCCCGTAGAAATTCTTCTACGGGGAAGAAACGAAATGCCAAGATATAGGAGATGAAATAGTGAGATCTCATAAGAAATTCCTGCGCTTATTCGAACCGCAAGTTCTACAGTAATGACTGTGGGTATAACTTTCTATTTACTGACTATTACTGTTTCATGGTAGTGTGTTATGTGAAAGACAATCAAAATGATGCTGAGATATTGGCAAAATCCAAATTCTAGACTGGATTCGAACCCTAATACTCGACAGTATGTTTCAGCATCCATTGACTTATTTCTTTCATTTGGAACCTAATACTCGGTTGAGCAGAGCAAATAGAAGCAGTCTTCATTGACTTTCAAAACATATTCTATTGCTCTCTTTCTGTTCGTTTCATCGAAAGAAAGCCAACTCGATTGATGCGGCTACAAGAATTGAGTATGAGCGACGGTGTTGGCTGTATATAGAGCTAAGAATGCCATAATGGAGAAACATAGGAACCCATTAGATTGTTGGTTTGCCTTGACTACGCTTTCTTCTACTGAGTAACAGGTATAGGCGTCGTTCTTGTCTATCTACTGTCTTTTCCTTCCACAGTATGACAGCTACGTATCAGCGCTTAGCTCATAAGAAACGCTTATAAAGGTTGGCGCTTGAAGAACAATGGCAAAAGGACGCTGGCATGAGAGAAAAAACATTTCAAGAGAAATTTCGCTGTTAGGGTCAAACCGCAGTAGCTGTTTGTAAAGGACGATAGTTAAAGCAAAGAGAACAAGATTCTCATACATTGGAAATGGTGCCCGAGATATTTGAAACACCATTATATACCAGAAAACTATCCAAACAAAGACCGCTTTTCAGTATTTGGGCAGCTGTTCACCGTATAGCGCATATGGGTCGACAGTAGGAAGCGTTCCTAATGCTCTTCCGAAAAAGAAAAATTAAGGAATTCAGATAAGAGCACAAGTGAATTGAGAGTACTAAATAATTTCCTTAACATGACAGTCATTATTTCTGTAAAAGACCCTACCTAACTGACGCACTTGTTCTGAGGGCTGCCGAATACAATCCGAACAGTAAGTTTTGGTATAAATTTTATTCTAGTACAGTAGTTCAAATTTACTAAATACCAGACAATGTACTGCTATCCATTTCCACCAGCTGTAATGTTTCCACCCTACATAATTATGAATCACCATCGAAGTTAGACTCTCCGAATACGCGGAAGCTAACTGATAAGTGGTTAATTGATGGTGGTCATCGGTTGTAACATATTGGTCAATCAATAATTTATAATCTTTCTTATCACTTTCATCTCAACATCATCGTTAGGACTGCATTTCCTAACATGTTTCATGTTCTAACAAACATGTTTCACATGAAAACTTCTTAGTGATAACGATTGATGAAAAGTTCAATGCTTATCTGACTTGACGCTGGTGCTCATTTCATTTGTGTGCTGTTGTATCCAGCGGACTACTCGACCAACCTCTTACAGCTCGTTGAGGAAAAATGTCCAATCAGGATATGGTTCGTCTGCAGAAGGCCGTTATGGAAGGAGTTCGCAATGTGTGTAAGATTGCAGCAAGGCATTTTTGATAATTTTTCGTCCATGCGGGAAAATAACTGCTACTTACGCTATGGAAGCCACTCCGATGTTCTAATGAATGTATAGTCGCGATCTATCAGATGAGAAGTTGTTTAGCCTGTTACAAAGGAAGCTGTCGCTCTAGTGAGTTACGTGAAGTAAAAACTTTTCCGCTGACATTTCAGCAAGGCAAGAGAGGTCGAGCGAACGGAGAAATCACCACTATAATCAAAGTTTCAATAAGCTGCACGATTTTTAAGGGTGTATTCATAGCGATGTTCAAGGACTCATAAGCAGCATAGCCAGAGGTAGAGAGCATATCTATGAAGTAAGAAGAAGTTGAAGAGTGGTTTTCTCCTTCTTCTTTTGTTAGTTTAACACATTTACGAGATTGTGCAATGTTTTCAAATAATACTTGCCTTTTCGGTCTTCCAGTGTTTAAAAACCTCCCAACGCTTTACAGCCTCATTGTGGTTGAAAAGTGTTCCTGGTGTTTGGCTGCGATGTACAGCAACAGGATTCATCGACCCAGCAGGGTCTCTCACGTTAAGAAGGAGTCCGGCGTTTCCATTAACAAGTCCTGCTAACAGTAAACCGATACTAGGGCCCACCACCATCTTATTATCAAGCTAGTTGCATGGTGTGATATCTCCCTCTGATCCACAAGGCCCACAACGGCCTCTGGTGGTGACGACCTGGGCCAGACTTTGGCTAGGCTGACCTCGGAACTCCAGGGAACCACAATAGCTAGACCAACAAAACTCTGAAACAACGGAATTTATGCTGGGACCCACACAACCAGTGAATACGGGCCATCCAAGTATCTAATTACGCAGGTAATGTTAAAAACAACTGTAACTAAATTTGTTGAGCGCTTTACTGATGGAGACAAATACTGCTAAAATCCTCAGATATTTGACAATAGGATGACATATTTCTTGACTAGGTTGTTCTATTGATTAAGTTGATTAAGTCAAAAAAATTAGCTAAAACTGTGTAACAAAGTAGGCCATCGGCAAGGAAATAGAGGAAGTGGATAGAATACAACGCACTTCGTCCAAAACGCCCCCTCCGAGTACGTGTAGCGTGCAATGAAAACTAGTGCGTTCTGTACTGAACAAGCAAGGTTTCTTGAAACAGAACGCAATGACCTTCTCAAGTGTGGTGTTGACTCTTACAGAGAATTTGAGAATTTTAAAAACTCATGGCTTTGTGCTAGGGTGGTACAGTGAGCAAATTTAGAAATAGGAATCATATATATCTCATGCATAGACCATTTTACGATTTCCTTAAGTCTATATACCGTCAAATATTCTAAATATAACAAAATTTTGGGCAGTTTCCGGAAAACGGAGTAGTCCTGACTGTAATAAAAGTGCATTGCAAGCCCTTCTATGCTCAATAATTCGCCTTCCGGCTGTGCTCCTAACGGAAAGACAGGGCCAGCTGAGCAAACTTAAATGCCTTACATGGGCTGAGACTTTGAAACAATTGTATGTCCCCAGAACATGTTCGAATTGAAGCAGACCATGTTTGATGACGAGCAGATCAGTCACCGCTGTGGAAACAACTTTGGCGAACTCCCCAAAAAATTCGTTACAGTCACTCGTGATGATTCACACTTAAATTCTAGAGCAATATTTTAAGGATGTGTATTACAAGCTAACTTCATTCAATATTTCACAGTCGTCCTTTCACTGGTTGAGAAGGCTCTTGCTTGATCAGAAATAGCTGGAAAAGAGATGAATCAGTAGATTCCTTCCAATCCACCAAAGTGGACACAACGCTTTTTTTGCAGTTTAACGTTCCAGCTTTGTACTGACACAGTGGTGCAACCGCTTGAAGTTGCGAGAACAAATATTAAAATGGGCCGACTGAGGAAATATTGTAGGAGAAGGTGTTTGCTGTAAAGGTGCAGACTTTACACTAGAGAATAAAACGATCTCCACCTTAGAGCACGCGGATATCTAGGCATAAGTCATATCAACATGCCAAGATGGAATAAGTCGTTTGTCTCTGCTTGTTGTCTAATCGATTTAAAGAGCTTTCATTTGCAACTTGAATGCTTGGATGGCCCGTCTTCACCAGTTGTGCGGCCCCAGCATAATTTCCAGTCCTCGCTGATTTGCTGGTTTAGATTTTGTGGTTCCCTGGAGTCGTAAAGACAGCCTGGCCAAAGTCTGCCTCGGGTCTTGTCTCCACAACAGGCATTCGCATCAGTGGGAGATTTGCCACCATGCGGCTAATTTGATACCAAGGCGGTGGTGGATCCTGGTATTACTTACTCCCAGCTGGATTGTCTGATGCATAAAAACGCCAGACTCCTTTTCAGCTCGAGAAAGCATGCCGTAGGTATGAATCCCACCGTTGTACATCACTGCCTGACACCCAGGAACACCTCTCAGCCACGATGATTAGGTAAACCGTTGGGAGGTCATTTGCAACTATGCTGGCCAAAGAAATCTATATTGGTGCAGTGATTTTATATTACTTTCATTCACTTATGATATACCGTAATCTCCTATTCTACAAACTTTTTTTTATGACGAGACAGCTTACATCAATGCTAACAATGGTCGTAACAAATTGATAGTCACTACCACTGTTTCGGTCTGTTCGTGGGTGGGCGGGTGGGGCGGTGTGACCATTTTGCGAATACCTCAGCATCGATTTCGTTATATTTAACAATGTACCCTGCCGTGAAAAAATGCAGTATAAAGCAAAAAGAGGGTTAGCAAGGTGATTTCGGTCTGTGTTGAAAAATATTTAAGCCCATGTTGCCGTATCACATTTCACGCGTTTTTTTTCCTTCTACTCAACTCCATTTCCTAACTTTCAACAAGTAGTCGTAGGAGATTCATATTTATTATTTCACGACTTCATGACATTTTATGCTGTTTATAGATGGCCTTTTCTAATAAGGCACTAGAACATCTAGAATAGTGCTTATCGTTTTGAAACTCCGGACTAGTGGCATGAAATCAAGCATACTACCAGGTCATAATTTTTCCCTTAGAGCCCATTCTATGTCCTCCGGCCTTCTTCGCACTTCCTCAAGTGCCAAATGATTAGTTAAGCATCGGCTTTGTATTTGCTCTGAGAAGCAGGTGCATTCACTGGACGTCATTCCTGTTTCCGTTACACTGATTTCGTATTCGACTCCGTATTTGCGCAGGCATGTTTTGTACGCTTGAGTGGGGCCGCCTACGTTTTTTTTTGTTCGGGTTATATTTTGCATATCTATTTGACAAAAATCTGACAGTCGAGAGACTAGAGATAAATGAGAGAAGACTGGAGGTCATCTTTATCAAATAAGCTCCACATCCGCTCAAAAGGGTTTCATTTATGTGCGTTTGAACGATAGCTCTCCATGCAGAGACTTTAGGTTGAACACATACGAACCAGTTGCTAAGATATCAGCTCTTTCTGGGCTCCTAAGATAATAAATGACAATGATGACGACCTAAACTTACAACGCACATAATGACGATGGCATAAATTGAAGACCTGATAATGCAAGCTAAAAGGACACAGCACGATGATAATCAATCAGGAAAAAAACCCTAGTACTTTACTGAATGCCTATTTTCACGAGGCATCGTGAGTGGCCTGGCAGTTTTTAAGCTTAACTGGGTTCTTTATTTTATAAGGTTTCTTTCTTTTTCTGATTTCACAGGAAATATGTGCCATAGACTCCGGGTTTGACGTGCTAAGCACGCCCACGCCTAACCTTGTCGAGCACAAGGTTTACTACTTTGCGATCAGGTTTATTGTGGAGATTAGATCGTGAAATACTAAGCACAATAAAGTTTTCAATAATAGTTAAAGTTTTAGTACAACAAAAATTCAGTTTCGCTAACTCCTTCCAGAAACCGTGAGCTGATGAGTGGACGAAAACACATCAAGCAGCTAACAACTTATGTCTTAGCTAGAAAGAATCTGAAGAAAAACGATGGGAAACCTTAGAAGGAGGAAATAAAAAGCAGAAGCTATGGCCATGGAGTTCGTGTTGATCGTCAGCAACGCTGTGCGGAACAATGACCGTCATGAGGATAAGCTGAGCGTTTTCGTCCGTTATTAACCTCGTTGGCAAAGAACCATAGAATATTTGGTCCCGACAGGGTTAAAAATTCGATCGTATGAGGAACTCCCAGCTATTTCCATTCAATATCCTCTGCCCTCTAAAATTATAATGTATCTAGTAAATAAACAATGTGGAGCTATGCTTTCGTAGAGAAATTGGAGCATTGTCAACTAACACCGAATTCGCCTTCTATTTGTTATCTACAAATTCCGAACTGAATAATCATCATGTTAAACCTTTTCATTTTCTGCCTACTATAATTTCGCGGCAGGGTACTAAGCGAAATACAAAACCACAACGTTGCTGAGATATTTGCAAAACTCTGGACCGCGAATGTCTATGGTGGGGAACGAACGCGTTATTGTCCTTTCCGGGGAGTAACGCGTTCACCACCATACCATGCGAGTCCTTCGTTTCGCCTGTCTCTCAGCTATTTCTATCGATCTTTGCAAATCGGCATAGAACCCAGTTAAGCTGCGGCTGTAGTTGAAATCACTTTTGATTTGGGCGCCCCAGATCGATCCCGCTGACAGGTGATTGCTGTGGCAAAGATCGATAGAAATAGCTGAGAGACGTGCGAAACAAAGGACCCGCATGGTGTGGTGGTGAACGCGTTACTCCCTGGAAAGGACAATAACGCGTTCGTTCCCCACCATAGACATTCGCGGTCCAGAGTTTTGCAAATATCTCAGCAACGTTATGGTTGAATAATCATCACTACGTTTCATGGAACTTTTCACGGAAAGCATCGTAGAATCAAGTAAGTTTGGTCAAAAAGTTAAGTATGGTTGCAAATATCGAAAGTTACCGAGTTAAAAGATCAGTTAAGATGGAACCAGCCATAGAAGCACTGGATAATCCGATCGGTCACCTATACTCGGAATATATTGGTATTTCATAAGCGATTTTCTGAGAAAATTGGTTCCCCATGTTTTTTTTCCAAAAGAAGATGTTTCTGCTTAGTACTCCACTATGCGTACTTGCAACTGTAATTGAGAAGAAAGTAAAACAAAAATTAGACCCCAACGCTGAATAGGAAGGAAGGAACGGGTTGTGGAGTTAAGAGCACAGAAGGCGTAGTGAGAAAAATGAAGAAAAATTGTCTTCACACCCAGAACTTTCTCACGGTTCTTCTCAGCTCCTGAAAAAATCTAAGCACTACAGATGCGAAATTACTTTTTCGTTCAAATTACTCGAGTAGAATGGAGATTGTTAGCAAACTTTTGCCTATTACAATGTCCATTTGAGCCTCGTGGATAACACCGTGGATGTAATTAATCCAGAATCCGGGCTTAATCCAGGCTTCGTAAGTGAATACCGTTTCGTAATGGAAAGGGGAACCACTTACTGGTAGTTCAGTTATAGTAAAAAAAAAAAGCTAACTGAGAGGTAAGACAAGGCAAGAGTCTGAAATGGTCTAACTGGTAGCATGTGATCCACCGGAGAGGGCGATAGTAGGTTTAAAGCCAACTGCGGTTCAGAGTTTTGCACACTACCACGTCTCAAAACCCTTGTTTAATATCTCAGATAACACTTTCGTATGAAAAGGGTAGGTAGTAAATAGGAGTTACATATTGTATCTTTACGTTGAAAACAGCTCCTGATCATCTTTATGCTATTTTTCCGGTTGCGTCGCAGTTATAAAAATGATTTCTCTGTGCCTTGTGCACCGAGCGTTTTCATAAGGCCATGAAATCATGGATTTCAACGTCGCTTTGTAAAACCTACTCGTCTCTTATTTTCCTCTTTACGACGGGGTTGCAGTTTTGGATCAGCAGATAGATGGCAGAAATTGGCTCACTGGCTCTTGATTATCCGAAGTTGCTCTTATAGGTGACCATGCACAATTCGTAGTGGTTATCTTGACAGTGTTTAGCTGAAGAAAATTTCCCACATCATAAAAAAACGAAAAAGGAAAAGCGAACTTAGCGAATTTCCAAATAAGTAGTAGATTCTAGTAAAAAATTGTTACTATTTTGATTTGTATGAGAACCAGTAGCGAATAAGTCATTGGTAACATATGATTTCAGGTAATTCAATCTCATTCGATGTTGTTCTCAGCAACTGGTAAACCATCAGCTCAGAAACAATGGAGCGATCTGACTAGTGGAATCACCAACCTCCGTCGTACGCTTAGCAAACTCGAAACGAATGCATACGGTATATATTCTGTTATCTATAGTAATGTCTTAATTTAATCTAACTGGCTTCTCTTCCAATCGTCGAAAGTCACGGTTTCCATAACTTACCTTATAGTTCGTCGTTCACGGATTCATAAAATGTAGGTTGCCAATCATTATAGAGCTTTTTCGATATACTCGATATTTGGTAAGAAACTTGTCCAAAAAAGAGTTGTTCATTGCGCCAGTTAGTACAAGCCGAACCAGAGACGATTGTCCAGTCCGTTATTATCCATCATCAAAATGGGATGGTCTTCTTTAGGTAGTGAAACATACTGCTAACATAAATCTAACAAGTCAATCTTATGTGGAATCAACTAATTATCGCGCGTTTTAAAGTAGAGCTGACATCTGAGAGGGAGAGAATGAGGTGATTTTTCGATGGCCATCGTTCGACGTTCAGATATGCTGTCGACACGTTTTGAACGGGTGAACGTGAACTGCAATCCGATGAAGCTGTCCGACAGTTGCACTTCGGTCGATTCGAGTAGCAACAACCGTTCTCCAACGGAAAAATCTTCCGACGATATGCTCTCATTGATGGAATTCGAGTCTGAGGAGAAGTCGGATGCGTTTGAACAGCTATTCGACAGCGAAGTCGAAAAGGTCTGCTTTCAACATCTTGATTTACTGACGTCATCTAAAGTCGGTAGGATCGTAGGATCACTTGACTTGATATTCAACACGGTCTGTTGAATTGCAACATCTATTCTTTGTATACACTAAGTGGCCTACGTAAAAGCAATGATACAAAGCAGCAGAATCCAATAAAGTAACAGATGAAGATGATGAAGACGCGCTTCAAAGGGACGGATACCAACTAGCAAACATCCAGAATAACCTAAAAAAGATTAGCTATGTAGAGCGCACGCTTTGTTTTTTAAAGAATGAAGGATGAAGCATTCGGAGTTGACTAATACCTGAGGAATAAGCTATGTACACGACTTCTTATAGAGTTAACTGAATTCCTATCCGGCCGATGCAATGACTTGCGTTGCCTAGCGGCGCATCAAGTCGGCGTTTTAATCTTCTCAAACAGCGCGGAACTCTCAATGGCATGAAGGACTTGGTTTACCAGTGAATAGAAATCCAACCCATAACCAATCATGCATTGCACAACACTACTAGCCCCTGTATTACATGCTCATGCCATTTCGGCCTTTTTTTAGGCGAAGGTATTTTTACACAATGTCAGAAGGTTTTAAACGAGCCCATCAATGTAAACTCTGATATGTAAGCCCATCAAGTGCTGATGTTGGAGCATGAGAACTTTTACAGTATACTTCGAAACTCGTACAACCACGGTGAAAAAGACCTTTGTGGTAGGCATAGCTCTAAAATTATAGCCCCCTCCAGTAAGCGCTCTGTAGGGTAGATAAAAGTTGAAACACGTAAAACCAGACCTTTTACTAGCGAGCAACCTTAAAAGAACTGGGAACAAGGGTAATGAGCTATGATGCCAAGAAATGTTTAGTAGACCACATTGGCATTCTTTCACGATAATTCCATTATGACAATTTAAAAAGAACGAGTTTTAGGAAATTTTCATGGTGATCGGTAAGATCGCCACCGAATTTCCACCACCGAAACTTTTCAAGAAAGGCGAGAAATTTCTAGCGAAGGTTCTCTCTGCGGTGTCTCCTCTTGAATTTTACGTAATTAGGGATGCTAATGTCAGGTAAGAATCGTTTGACTGTTCTGCTTTATTCCAATAGTTAACCTCAATCACACCAGTCTAATTTACGCGTACTTATTTGACAGCCCACCTTCACATTCTAGTAATCGAATACGCCATGAAGATAAATGCTTGTCTTATAAGAACTAAAATGGTGAGAAACTAAAGGGTAAAGGATAGAGCTCTCGGAGTTGATCAATCCTTGACTGATGCGCCATGCATTCGACTTCATTATGCATCGTTTGGAGGCGGTTGGATGGCCTTTGCCACGACTCACAGTGGCCTTCCGATGTATCGAGGCAGTGCTGCTATCCTCCCAAACCAGTCTGGTACCAATTTGCCGATCCCGGAGGAATGGAAGGCTTTGTGAGCCGTGGGAGCAGGGATCGATTCCACGTGTGTGTTGTAGGGTGCCTCCGACCACTGCGCCAAGCGCGCCCTTAGAAAAACTACTGGTTAAAACTAGAAGAGCAATTAAACATAACTTCTCATCATAATAAGAAACCGCAAAATCGTGTCGCCAAACGTGGTTTCTTCGGCAAAGAGAGTGTATTAGAATTTATTGCAGTTCTAATAGCACATTGATGCCTAGGAATCGATGTTTCAACTAATCATTTGACCGCAGAAGAACCTCTTTTCCCTATCACAAAATTCTTTACACTAAATCGAATGCTGCGTTTCAGGATTTTGCGCGAACTGGAGCGAATCATTTCATACTTCAGCGAGAAACTCTGTGGTCAACCGTTGCTGGACTCTCAATGCCACCGAGATCATGCTTGTCTTGTTCGTTTCGACGATATTCTCGCCAGAGCGAAAATCGGACACGGTGGTACTGACGAGTTACAGGTACTATCGTTTCTTCTCTCAGCTAAAGAATACACACCACCTGATCAAATTACACAATTTTTTGAGATAGCAGTAAGGGATATACCATGAATGCATGGCACATGTGCCGTCGTTGGAAGCCACAGGGTTCGTTAATCTCTGGTGCGGTATCGAAGCAAATTTACGTGTATTTGAGGACAGCATTTCAACCACTTTTTTATGGAGAGTAAAGCGTAAATGTTCTAGGCTGTCCTCGTTAACCATCTATGCTACATTAAAAATGGAACCAACCATAGTCCACTAGGCAGCAAGTGGTTATAAGTAATTCATTGCCGTGGAATCTTTAACCACTTATTGCAGGTATATTTGATCGACTACGGTAGATCGATGTTCATCAGTCGTTCAGAGTGCTTCGCACTACCGATATTCATCGCAAAATTCGCGCCACCCTTAGCACACTACTGCACGTTAAACGGTACGGTGAGAACAAGTGACCCAAAAACAAAGAATTATATCAAGATGATCAAATCCGTGTGATTGAACCCAGCACACAATGTGCTTCTCTCTCATATATACAATTCTAGAAGTCTCCAGCGTGTCTACTCTAGCTGTGTGGTTCAACCATAGCAGTGCTTCCACCCTGCGATGTCCATATGCACAGTTATCACCTTCTTTATAAAGGATTTACCGCTGGGTTACAAACTCTGTCGGGAAACCACCCTTCGAAGATAGCCCCAATGAACGCTGCCTCTTTGTAGCTATGATGAGCTTTTGTGAGCTGGAAATCCTACTGAAAACTCTGACGGAAACATTATTATTCTAGTATTGTCTCTTTTAAATTTCAAAACACTGAATATGGTGGGGTTTATTAAATTTGAATTTCAGATATCACAAACTACTGCGGATTTCAGTTATACTAAGGTCAGTTTTCAGATGTGGATAGCCGCGCGCTTGATCATGCGACTGTTATAGCTTTTCACGAAAAAATACTCTCCGTGGACGAAATTACCCTGAAAAGTAAGTTTTGTAATCGCCAGAGTAAATCAAAAGGCTTACGCTATCCAGTCTGGCAAAAGATTAGGTTTAGTGAGGAGAGAAGCTGGAAACTTGAACGTCTTTGCCTAACTCCTACTTCATAGCTTTTTGCACAAATCAACTCTCAAGTGCTTACCTCTTTATGTTTTTAATCAATGGCGATAGCACTAGTACAGCCTGCTAATACCGAGTGAATCGACATGACATTTGTCTTTCAGGCTTCGGAGAGTCGAGACGCACTCACGGCGAGTTGGTGGAACTTGTCGACTAAACAAATGGGCTATGTCTTGCAAGTCTTGCAACAACGCTAGGTTCACAAAGAACTGTCGAGCACTGGAATTTTTTCAAAGCCTAGTCCTCATTCGCAAACACAGCCAACACGCTCTCTCACGCACGCTCCTTATTCTTCAACACCGTCATTTTAATTTAAATTATTTTATTTGCACTCGTCGAATTTGATGGGATTTTTGTAGAATAAAAAGCTTAGGGTTTTATTGCTTTAGTGCTAGCCATTTCTTCAGATTGTGATAAAAACCCTTGCACTGAGAAGTGCGGTAGGCCAATTTTATTTTGCTTTTGGATTTACGTGAATAACGTCTGTACGTATTTTAATTGATTATGCTAAGCTCTTTTCTTCACGATCTTCTTCTACACGGATGTCAGTTTTGTTCATTGAATCCGTCAATATCCTGAAAGTTCTACCGCGCTACTGGAACAGCTCTATGAATAGGAGAGATGAACAAGAATGCTCACTGTGAGCAATTTTCATGGCAATCACTGTATAATCAAGCCCCTTGCTCTATCTTTTTATATTAGACGACTAGCAAATCTGAGTTTTTGAGTCATTGGACGATCTGAACCACGAATTCGAATTTACTGTTAGAAATATTTGCTTGACTATTTCATAGAAGCGCTGCAGCGTTCAAACACAATTGTATGAAGAGTGCGCACTAAGTCCCCTAATATACATCGACTCTCTCCAGATTATAGCACATTATCCCACTATTTACAGGTACTTAAGAGTTTTCATGGATAACAGGACGCAGATGGTTTTCGACCTTCTTCTAACTAGCCCCTGAACCCATTGATGTTTCAAGTTGCAGACGAAGGATGGATAGAGGGCTTAGTGCATAGGTCCTTTCGAATAGATCACAAGGTCCAGCTCCTTTCCGTTACGACACCACAAAGCAATTATCTTGTTGTATCTACAAGCTCTGATTTAAAAATTGAATCAAAGAAAGCAAGGAGTGAATAAGTGCGTGGAAAAAAATGTCAGGAGCAGAACGGACGTCGATTTTTTTCCACGACCTCTTATTCAGACGAAAACGGAGAGAACGTTGGATAACTTCAATTCCTAACCACTAAATTCTAATGAAAGGCCATTCGTATGCACTATTACTTCGTAATTTACTGGAATTAATGTTAAACAGGAATGTTCAAAGACGCCATGCAATAACGCAGACGGTGCTGGTTCAACCTGCCTTGTAGCAACGAGCTTTCTCTTCCTCCGTGTTGATGAAATGGTAAAAGGTTCATATAGGAATAGGTTCCCCAAATGCATAAAGACTGTCTTCAAATATAAGCCTTTAGAACGCCCTAGCACGGTCATGGCTGGATTCCAGGAAGAGCGTGCCAGAGCAGAGTTTAACTATATTCAAAAAGAAGAGCAAAAACCCTCAAACAAGAGGCGAACCCAGACTCAAGTCTAAAGAGCTTCGTGTATGATGATCGCAAGAAAAGTGAATGAATAGAAAATGTGCTAGTGTTGTTGCATTATTTGGTGCAGGGTCATTTAAATAAATAAATAACAGCTCCTAAATTGCTATCGACTTCTTTAATGACGTATGAATGAAATGACAAAAGAACAAAAGACTTGAGTGACAAATGACCACAATTGTTGCGACGATTCACATTTAGAAATTATCACTCCTTTACTTAAAACTTTGGAAGAACATTCTTCATAAAATGCTGAATTTTCTGTGAATCAGTGCCTCATGTTTGAGCGGACACGAGGTTGCTAAGAACAAGGTTTACTCAGTGCAATGCTGGCTGACGTTTCGGCTGGTTTTTTCTTCTTCAGAGCTTGGAAAGGTCAAGGTAACCGCAACCTGGTTAGCCAAATACCTCCATAACTCCAACGAAAAATCTGTGATTTTTAACCTTCAATTGCATCACATATAAAAAACAGCTTTTTGACACAATCACTGCTTTCTTTGCGTCCCTCACTGAGTATTCCACGTGGAGACCAGCTACAAGAGTTCATATCGATGGGCAATGCTTGCCTTAATAATGTGAAAATATTAATTCAAGATATTGTGCAAAATCGCATATTATAAGATATCACTCATCACAGCGCTTCACTCTTGGATTCTTGAAATTTGTTCATAGTGCTTAGGGGGTTTTGCGAAACGATGTCTTAGATTCCTTTGCGAGGTTGGCAACTTCAACTTTGAAATCTTTTACATTGTCTCTATTTTCTATATGCATCTAGTGAAGTATCTAGAAGGTGATCGAAACGTCAGCTAGAATTGAACTGAAAAATCTTATTACTAGCAGCCTCGTGTCTGCGTATGATGAAAACACTGGCTCATTGAACAATGCCGGTGTCACTAGAAAATCGACCCTACGAAGGAAATGATCTCGTTTTCCTAGTGCATTCTCCTCGAAATTCCTGTAAATTGTTTCCTAACAGCTCGCTTATGTACTTGCTGATCAGCACCAACTGGCTGTGAAGTGCTACGTAACACAATAGCCCGTGCATTGTAGTGGCACGTCCTTGTCAGCGTGTAGAATTTGTCATGAACCACTTCTGTTTGCCTCTTCTTGCATTACCGTTCGCTCTTTGCTTTCTTTAGTTAAGATCTATTTTCATATATTCTTCATGCTATTTCATCAGGCTGTTGCAGACGCTGCTCTCTTATTTTCAGCGTAATTTCCTATTCTTCGTAGTTTACTTGCTTATTGATTACGTTTTCTTGTCATAGGCGATTTTTATGTGTGGAGGTCTAATAACATAGTTTTAAGGCACATTTTTGAGGACAAACAACTTGTAAAGACCCACTGTTAGCAAAAGCAGACGCTTACTAGCCCATCACGGTAATCCACATCACACATCGCTTGAACGCTGAATGTAACTTCAACACTCTTTTCAGGAACTTGACGGAGAGTTTTCCTAACAACTACATCCTGAAATCTATCTCAAGAAGATAACACCACAGCTGGACCCCACGTTTCTGCCTTACAAAGCACCACTTTCCTAGAGTGCTAGGTATGTGCTCTAGAACTGTCATTTAGCCGATTTCTACCTTCACTTTGAATTCATCTTTTGCTGTTCGCTCTTTCGCAGAAATATCCAGTAGTTTATGTGAAAACACTCTGTGTTTTTTGTATTATTAAAGTCAGATAGTTAAATTGGTTAGGTTAGTTGAGTTAAATAATAAAATAGTTAGGTAGTGGAAACCACAATGAAAAAATTTCGAGCATTGCAACGCATGCGAAACATGAAAGATGACGGAAGGATGATAGAAAGCAAGTATCTACTTTTCGCTGCCTCATGAAGGAGCGGTTCCAAAGCGCTTCTGCTTACTTTGAGAACTTGTTAAGCAGCACTGATTGCATTGCATTGAGCAGCTCTGTACATTCAAGGGTAGGTTGTCAGTCTCACAGAGTAAACAGGGGGGCTGCTAACCGCGTTCCACATACCTCCTTGTTACCTGATTACAGGCTTTTGACCGGAATGAAAATACAATCCGCATGAACGGGAGTACACTCACACGCTCACGCTTGAACACGTCCTCGTAAACACAGATGGTATGCGCCAAACCCCCGCAGCGGAGACAGGGAGTCCATCACCTGGATCCAGCTGCGTCTTAGAGAAGCATAAGGTCGCTTTTCGTTTACGATTAACACCTATCAATCATCTGGGCATTCACCACATTTTTCACTAATCACCAGCATGAAATTCCTCCATGAGGGAGATGTTCTATAGCTCACGAGCGATCATTTAGCAGAACCGGAATGCCCTTAATTTTTCTTGTTGTTCACATTTTTCGTTCGGATGCGAATGTATGACGAAGCAGTCGGGAGATACGGTTCATGGCAGTCCGATAGAAGCTGAATAACAAGTTCTTGTTTATGTTTGGAGGCTGTCAGTAATGGTAGTCTGAGGAGACGTAATGGTGTATCTGCCCTTTGTCTCGTTTCAAGGTTGTTTTTATCACGATTGTCTCTGTGGCTGAGACACAGTGCCTATTGTGTCGGCATTCTTTTATTGTAATACCTCTTCGGTCGCGCACTTCCCAACTTTTCCTTTTTCTACTATTCCTGCTTACCGACCCAATTGATAACCCTTTCCTCGTTTACTTCATCATGACTTCACTCATTTTTCTTCAAAGCTACTTCCAATTTTTGTTCGTGCCGTTTCACTACCATGTCTTGCTAATTCCCATTGACAGAGAGTTCTACACTTTATCAAAGAAGATTTTCAGCAATGCGTCTTGCTCTTGTATTACTAGTATCCTTCACTGTGCCCTCATTAACAGATGTCTTACCACAAATCCGAACCGTGCAGAGCACTTCTGTCCAGGGAAGACTTCTTTGTAATGGAAAACCTTATGAAAAAGCTCGTTTGAAACTCTACGAAGTTGATCCAAGCAAGTTTTAACCTCAAGGACTCAATCTGTATATTTTTCGGGTTACACTCTTAAATCTTAACGTTATTTAGTCGTACAACAATTAGGGATATACATATTAAGAAAATATCACAGTAACCGCTTCAACTAATGTTTTGGGAATGTAAAAAGCCCAGCAGTTCTCGATTCATAGTTGTTTTCAGTAGAGCAGCTAAGTAAGAAGTTGTTTCAGTCAAAGATACCCTGATGGCAGAAATGTTCTCGGACAAGAATGGCTATTTCAAGATAAATGGAAGCGATACCGAATGGACACGAATAGATCCGAAACTTAACATCTATCACAATTGCGAGGACGAGAATGTAGTAAGTCATATCTCTGACCAGGATTCAATGCACTAATTGAAGTGTCAATGGCTTAAAAACCCTCGCATTGCACTTTTTTCATTGAGTGTGAGCACACAACGTGTTTGTGGTTTTTTTGTGTTAAGAACTTCTAAGACGAGCGCATGTGGTGCAGTGGTTGAAAGCGCCTCGCAACCCACATATGAGATTGACTCCCGTGCCCATGGCCCGCCAAGCCTTCCATCGCTCCGGGGTCGGCATATTGGTACCAGACTCGTTTGGGAGGATCAGCACTGACTCGATACATCGGCAGACCACGACGAGTCACTCTAGAAGCCAGATAAGCATTCAGTCACCTCCAACGATGCCTACTGAAGTCGAATGCATCTCCCATCCCTCAAGGATTGAGCAACGCCGAGAGCTTTATCCTTTATTCTTTTAAGAGTTTCCAAGAGCATAAATTTTTCGTGAATCTTTTTTGGAATGCTTTTCTACTATAAATTAATGAAGTAAGTGTTTTAATATTCTCATCTTCACCTGCATCACCTGTAGACCCATTGATCGTCGAGCTACTCGAGCGGGCGCCAGTAAATCTTCCATCGTTCCCTGTCGCGTGCAAGAATAGCACAGTGGGTTCTGCTTGCACTAGGGATTCGTCGAGCATCATATCTTTCTTCAAGGCTTTTTGTGAAGAACTCTGACCATTGGGTCGGCGGCCTTTCTGTATTATGTTTGACATCCCGAGGAATCCAGTCATTAACGGCTCTTGTCCATCGGTTGTCATTCATACGTATTACGTGTGTCCGGTCCACATTATCTTCGACTGTTTGGCGTACAGAACGGCATCTTTGATTTTTGATCGTTGACGCAGATCAGAGCTTCGGACCCCATCCCTTACTTGTGTGGAACGTGATAGTCCTAGCATCGTCCTTTCGACTGCGCGTTCAATAACGCTGAGTGATCTTCCATCCTGCTCACGCAGCGACCAGGTTTCTGATGCACACGCCGCACGGAGTCGGGTGTTCTTTGTTCTCTTCACTACATTCGCGATGCTCTTGAAAGCTCCTCATGCCGCTCGTTTCCTTCTGCTAAGCTCTGGAGTTTCCCGACCTAGATAGATATAACTGGAGCGTTCGGAGATATTCGTTCCGTTGAGCGTGAATGGGACATGCGAAACCAATCCGTTCTTTATGAACATCGTTTTTGTGAGATTTGGTCGAAGACCAACCTTTCTGCAGGCTTTATCAAAGTCGTCAAGCATACGTTGCGCTTGGCTAATGTTTGGTGTTATAAGGACGATGTCATCAGCAAAGCGAAGATGTTGTAATTGCCGACCATCGATTTTCACTCCCATATTGTCCCATTCCAATGTTCGCATGACGTTCCGAAAGGTGACGATAAATAATTTTGGCGAGATGGTATCGCCTTATTAACTTCCCCTTCGACGTCAATGTTAATATCGTTGTAGAATGCTGATACCCTGGTTGTGAAATTTTTGTACAGTTCACGAATCAACGAAGAGTCTTTATGTACTGAGTAGGGACTCCTTGACTATCAAGGGCTTCCAAGACTGCTTCTATCTCAGCTGAATCAAAGGCCTTCCGTAAATCGATGAAAGTGAGACAGAGCGGTCTTTTGTACTCTCGAGATACTTCAATGAGCCGTGTTACGGTGTGGATGTGGTCCATCGCACTAAATCCCCTTCGAAACCCTGCTTGCTCACATGGCTGTCCTTCGTCTAGTGTTCTGTCAATCCTGTTTAGGATGACTCCAGTGAAAAGTTTGTAGACGACAGACAGTAAGCAGTGCGATAGTTGCCGATATCGTGCAGATCACACTTCTTGAACAATATCACGGTCTTGCTGATCTTCCACTGAGGAGGGACCTTGCATTCAGACAAGTAACGTGTGAAGAGCCAAGCCAGTATGTTTATGAATACTGGCGGAAGCTTCTTCAGGTGTTTTGATCTTATCCTGTACGGACCTGGTGCTATTCGATTTTTCACCGACGAAATGGTATGTCGGATTTCGGAAGGGAGAACCGATGGTACAACATATTCATCATCCTTAATTTCACATGACGGAAGGTGGACGTGGCTATCGAAGAGATCTAAATAGTATTCGTGAATGGTTTTCTCCATTGCCTTTCTGGACGCTGTAACTGTTCCGTCTAGGCGTCGGAGTGCAGTCATCTTGGTCTTGTAATTCGCGAAACTTCGGTGAGCTTTGCGAATGCTTTCCCTAGCCTCTGCAGTTTCGGCTATTACTGCTGCTCTTCTCTCTCTAAGATCTTTTATCGCCTCTCTGCATTGTTTTGCAAGTTCGGACATTTGTTCGCGGTTGCCTGCCGCTCGGGCGATGCCACGCTGGCGTATCAGCTCGAGTGTTTCTAGAGATAAACGTATCTTGGTGACTTTCAAACTCTCAGCTTTCATAGCGCTAACATGGAAATGTTGAATGAGCCAATCGTATTCTTCGTCAATGTTATCGACAACGGCATCTTCTCAACAACTGACTAATGAATTGAATAAATCCCAGTTTACGGTGGTTGTGGGACTTCGGTTTTTGAATTTAGCGGCTTTTTCTCTTTTCCGCGAAAGATAGAATCTTGCACGAAGGAAACGATGGTCTGATCCCGTGTAGAATTTTGGGACAACAACGACATCGGTTAGGCAAAACCTTCTATTTACTACGATGTGGTCTATTTCGTTATGGTACTCTCCACTGGGAGACTCCCACGTCCAGCGCTGAGGGTGGAGTTTCTGGAATTGCGAGTTACCATGGATAGTTTTGGTCGCCATTATAAACTCAGATAGCCGCTCACCCTGTTCGTTCCATCCTAATCCATAGATCCCAATGTTACGTTCTTCACACGTTCTTCTTGGTCAAACCTTGGCGTTTAAATCTCCAATGATAACCTTGAAGAATGTGTGGTCTTCTCTGTAGAACTTCTCTAAGTCCATATTAGAACGCTTGGACTTTCTCTTCGTCATAGTCCGATGTTGGCGCGTAAACGAAGAAGACTGTCAAAGCCGGTATTGATCCGCATCTTTTTAACTGTAAACGTCCGATTCGAGTTGTAAGTTGCTCGAATGATTCGATGTTCATGGACAAACTTGTGTTGACGAGAAAGCCGACGCCGCCGACTCCTCTACTGTCGCATGTTCCGAGGAACAGTTCTGCTCCGGTGTTATAGACGCGTTGAAAGGCTGGCGCCTTCTCGTCTCGGCCAGGCCGATGACATTGTACTTTATCCTTCTTGCTTGCATGAGCAAGTCTTCTATCGAAGAGTCGGATGCAAGTGTACGTGCATTGTAGGTACAGTTCTTCACCATAGTTCTTTGAAATCCAGGGAGCTTCCATTGACCCTCAGATTTTAGCAGCTTCTCCGTACTCGTCCTATCCAACACTGCGAAATTGGCGGCGCTCTCGGGGTCAAGGGAATGGGGCTCGTTTTTTTTTTACTGTGTTTAGCATTTTTGATACCCACATATAGCTTGCTGGGCTCTGAACGTGGGGCTAGGTATACTCGCGGGTAGCTTGCCAAGCTCTCCCAGAGTGGTCGTGGAGTTTATTTGTTGGAGGCGACTCCTAACCGCCTCCCATATACTTCCCAGTCACTTGATTGCAGGCTTTTGGCCGAATTGACTCGTAGAATGCAATCCGCATAAGCTAGAACACACCCACACGCACATGCATGAACACGCCTAGCAAGTACAGAAAGTACGTGCCAAATCAGTTCAGCAGAAACAGGGATTCCATCCCGTGGATCCACCTGCGTCTCAGGAAAGCAAAGGTTGCTTTTGGTCTGCGATTAACCCCCTATCCGCCACCTGGGGGCGTGCCACGTAGCCTCGCGACTGGCCGGCTCGAGATCCCTCATATGAGGGGGAACCGTGGATTTGGTGTGGTCCGGGGTACGGTGGCGTGCAAAGTAACACGCATAGATTTTCATATTAGCATAGAAAATAGAAACAAATCTAATGTTTTGCACAAAGAGCCATAGAAGTAAAGCCGATAATGCGCCCTTCCATAATATGCTAGTGTAATTTAGGAATGTTGGCGTAAGGTGGAGATAAGTATCCCCGACAGTTTCGTCAGCGATGGCAAAGATCCACTGAAGACGTTCGACATCGGCATTCTGAATCTGAACGCTAAATTGCCCGGTGAAACTCGGGATTGCCTCAACTAGCCGTCAATGAGCAACGGCATCATCTTTTTCTTAGATATCCTATATTCAACCAAAATGGTTTTTTGCGAAATATAGACGATGTCAATGCCATGGAGACCTATTTAATTGAAAAGCATGCAAATATTTGTCTATGACTGAATCTGTTCAGCCATCTGAAAATGCTCAGTTTTCTTAAGGCTAAAAAGATTCTTACATAAATAAGAACCCTCTCCGTGCACAGTTCTTCCACCAACTCCTTTTATTCCTCATTGAAATCATTATTGTTTTTATGTAAATGCTATGATTTTATTAATTTTTCGTCGAAGCACTTGTAACATGTGATGTGGATAAACAAATTTGTAATTGTTGCCAGGATCGACTTTCTATTAACCTCGGGATTGGAATATGAATGCGTCGTTGTTGATCATGCAATTACCGAAGAGTTCTTCGTCTTTTTGTAAGTGTTATTGAAGCGTTTGGCCTAGTAGATTGTAATCAGCATGCCCTTCCAGGCTCTGAAGAAGGCGATACTGCCGAAACGTCAGCTAGCGTTGTATTGTATTGTGTTTTCTTTATGGAAGTAAATGTATGCTGTTTAAAAACCTCGCGATTGTTAAACAAGAAAACGAAACAAATTTGTATTTAGAACTATCAGTGTCTCGTTAGATGTATAATAGTATGTGATTTCATTTTAAAAAAAACTCTGTGCTCACCTTTTCTTTCAATGGTAGCTGAGAAAGTGGGTTGGTGCAAACTGTAGCCTCTGGATAGGATGAAAAACAAATGGCAACATCCCTACTCTCCTTCGCCTGTGACTCTTTCTGGTGACTGATTCCGATTAGACGAAGAGGTTACGAAGGGCCGTATGGTGGCGGAACCAACGCGGTTGTACGCGAGCAGTGTAAAGGTACTCAGCACTTGGTAAAAGATGATTTGCAAGACGTATTGCTACGCCTATGGGTATCCAAAGCGCCGTAATTAGGAATGCTGTTCAGCTATACGCTGATTCAACCCTGTCCAAGCCTAGTTGTCTCCCACCCAGCCGAGACAATTGGTAGAGCAGTTTTTTGAAGTAAGAGCTCTCCCGTCCGTAAATGTTGACGACTAGCTGTGGTAAAGATCTGAAAACGTCTTAACATCACTTTTCCAGGCTTCAATGGAAAGTTTACTAGACCATCAGTTATGAAGGCTGCTGTGTCCTTAAACAACAACGGAATCTGCTTCAAATCCAAAAAGTTTTAAGGCTAACGAGGGGAAGAAAATGAATCGAACGTAGGCAGTTTTGGAACCCTCACAATATGTGGTTTTGGCTTATTTACTTGATATCTGACACTTGAACGGCCCGTCATCACTAGTTGTGTGGCCACCAGAATAATCACCATTTTTTTGAAATTTGCTGGTTAAACCACTGTGCTTTCCTGGAAACCCGAGGTCAGCCTGGCCAAAGTCTGCCTCAGGTCTTCACCACCACAGGCAGCCGGAGTCCTCGTGGATCAGAGGGAGATTGGCCACCATGCGACTTTGATACCAGGACGGTGGTGGATCTTGGTATTGCTTTACTCTTAGCTATGCTTCCTGATGAAAGCGCCGAACTCCTTCTCAGCTTGGGAGACCCTGCCATGGGTTGAATCCTTCGCTGTACATCGCAGCCCGACACCCAGGAACGCCTCCCAGACACGTTGAGGCCTTAAACCGTTAGGAGGTAGTTCCTTCTTAAAGTTGTTATTGCGATTTACTGAACACCCGACATGCACTTGAGGCATGGTCGTTGTATCGTCGTAATCAAGTCGTCACTTGCACGCTCTTCGCTGTGTTAGTGAAATTACACAACCGAGTTTGCCTTAAATATGCCAAAAAAAGAACAAGAGGACCCATAAACGAGGGTAGAGAGATGACAACACTGTCTATATCTCAATGCTGATTAGAAACTTGTAGGATCACCTCGATGGTTTGTTAACGCCTACGTAGTTGATTAAATTATGCAAATCAGCTTTACCTTGACATTACCTGCTACTGCTATGAGCTAGAATTACGTTGAGTGCTTGTCTGGTTCTCGAGGGATAAGATGTGCGTCGCAATTCTCCTTATATGTTTTCTTAAACAGTTGGACGAATTGGTCATAGCCGACTCCCTCTGTTTCTCTCTTGGGTTTTTTTCGTCTTTATCAAAGAATTACTTAAGCTGCCTCAACCACACGTAAAGTTGGAAGACCTTAGTGGATAACGGGTGTGCGGAAACGAATGGAATGTCAGAAGTGCTGGAATCCACATAGTAGACATGAAGACCGGTTAAATAAAGTAAAAACATATAAGTGATATTCGTGGCATATCGTACTTTTCTAAGCTAGTATGGATAAAACATTTTAAGACAGAGATCAGCATGACAGTGCTGATCTAAGATTAGTTGAAAAGTACTAGCAGTACATGTGAGTTATGCTGATGAGCTCATATCGATGTTAAGGATGGAATGTGTGACATTTATCCTTACTCTCAAGTCACTCTGCTTTTCCATATGCTTAACACCTAGGAGTGGTGACGAAGACCATCAGAATGGCGATTCTGTCCCCATTTTTCTAGACACTTGCAATCTAGATGTTAGTGATTTTGTGCAACTTCCACCTCTGAGTTGGAGACTGTCCAAGACCATGATTTTCGTAAAATCTTGAACCTCGATTTGTTAAGCAACAAACATTCGAATTTTAAATCATTCGTTGATACAAATCAAAACAGTAATCTACGGGAATGACCCGACTTGCAACAACGTTGTCTACAGTTCATGTGCATGTTACTGGGCAAACATTTGTCAGCATTCATAGACTGCAACTAAAACTACAGTTCGGCACCTTCCAACTAGAACTCTCGAAGAAAGAGTTCTGGTCAGAAGTTTTGAACTCCTCACCTTCGGCGATTCCGCTGAGAGATGAGTGATAGGCAGTGTCAGCTAACATTAATGAAATGAAAGAGGCTACAGCTGAATAAGGATCCGCTTCGCACTGGTTCCTAAATCACTAATAGAGATTAAAAAAAACCACTAAGAATATGGATGCCTACTTATTTCCGAGACACTTGGACAACTACTCCACGACTCATACGTGCCCTAGTACAATATCTTATTAGTTGCACAGACATTTCCTCCGCAGTGATGAGAAAGCTATATCAGGGCGTTCCTGATTTTTCACTGAAGTAAACCGTCGGTCATTGTAGTCAAAAGTGGACTCTTCACTTGACGATCGAGCTGAAACGGTTGCCGTATTACTGATATAATGGTTTACTCACAGCTCTAAAATGGGAACATCTAACCTTTTTCAAAATCGCAATTCGAAACCTAGAAATTTTTGCCTTTGCAGTGAGCTAGAAAAAGGCGGGCCATAAGAAGAGGGTTAGGAATTGTGAGACACTTTTTTTTGTATTTTTTTTTTGTAAAATTGTATGATCACTTACTTCAAATCCATATGGATTTCTCGATCGATTTTTCTGCGTTGAAATCTTTTGCTGGTATAATCAATCAATCCACAAGTACAATTTGTCTCGGCATTTGAATATTGCGATAAGTCCGCCTTAAAAGCGACCATTTGACTGTTGGAGAACAGAAAAAAGCACTTGAATACCTTCACTGCTGACACCTCTGTAGAACAACGAAAAACATAAATGTTAACTTCACTGGCTCAATAAAATAGTGTGTTTTCTTTAAAAGCTAACATTTAAAAGCTAAAGGTCTTGGATATTTTCATTTTGGCCAAGGCGAATAATTGAGAGTGGAGGCACTGCTCTCCACCATTCTTCCATGCTCTTATATTCTTTGGTACCATGCAAAAGAGATCATCTGAAATGCTTGTGCGGAAATTTTTGAAAATTTTTATGAACGCTGACGAAGAAGACTTTTTGGCGAGTCAATATTTCGTTCATATTGTTCATTTTAAAGGATGTCATAACATGATCTTTATTCGGCTGACTTTTCGATGTCTTTGTCTTCTACAGAGGCGATGATTCGAGCAGATGAGCCGCAATGGTTCGTTATCACGTAATGGGTCTCACAGCTCACTGTGCTACACTCAAGAAAATTCGACTCAGTACTGCATCGAAGACGGACAACGCGGGGACAAATGAACACCGAACTGTGAGTATTTGCAGCAAATATTTCAGCACCATTGTGGTTGTATCACACCGCTGCCGTGAAAATTGTAATCGGGAGTAAAATAGTATAATAATATAACAAATAAAATAATGTAATAGAGTAGCTAAAAAGTTAGCACTGTGATTTCGTCTACAGCCTGGGCTTAACTGGGTTCATTGCCAATTTGAGCTAGATCAGTCCCGTTGACGGGTGATTGCTGATGGCAGTGGTAGATTGAAAACTAGCTGAGAGGAAGGCGAAACCAAGGACCCGTTTGATGTGGCGGTGAACGCGCTACTCCCCGGAAAGGACAATAGCGCGTTCGTTCCCCACAGCATACGCCTGCGGTCGCTGGTTCGTTATCACGTAATGGGTCTCACAGCACACTGTGCCACACTCAAGAAAATTCGACTCAGTACGGCAACGAAGACGGACAACGCGGGGACAAATGAACTTCGAACTGTGGGTATCTGCAGCGAATACCTCAGAACCACTGTGGTTGTACCACACATAATATTCTGCCGTGAAATACCATAATAGGCACTAAATAAAAGGTCAACATTTTCATACAGTCATCTAACGATCGTAAACTAATGGTTTCTAAATGTAAGTCTTTTGTGTATTGCTATAATGGGTACTGAATGAACGGAATTCCTTGAAAAAACTGTGAATGGGTTCTAGTCCTGTAATGACGTCCTGGTTCTACTTGTCAAACTGCGTTTTGCGGCAACCCATTATTCATTAAGTCTCCCAAAATGAGGGGAAATTCAAGATTTCTATGCAGAGTCCAATCTTAGAGCAAACCTCTGTCACCCCTGTCAGGGTAGACTACGGTACCATAAACACGACGATTTTTTCGGCAATAAGCGTAGAAAAGGCATCATACCAGGAGCGTGGTGCTTTTCATGTCTCTTGAGCGAGCATTGCCCTATGAATAGCCCTAGTAGGATGAGGATGGCTGGCATTGGTTTATGTGCTCTCTAGAGCTACTTGATTTACCGGATTACAAATGAAGCATATGGAAAGTTATTATGCTCTGCAGTGATGATGAACATTTTTATAGAGACGAACATGTTGTGAACCATATAATAATTGAAGAATTTGTAAAATTTAACTCTGGAAGTCGGAGGAAAGACATAGAGAAGACACCAAATAGACCACTATGAAAAAAAGTACACCGAGGAAGCACTTTTATTCCACAGTATTATTTATAAGTAAAAGCATTCGTATCAGCTTATCCACTTCGGACATCGGTTCTTCGACTGAGTGAGCTCTCCTTCGTCATTTGCAATGATCGTATCATTAACTCTTCATGTGTTGTCTGCAATGGTAGATTTTTCGCAGAAGACAGAATTCTGACCAGTCCGTAACAACATAAAAACGAAAAAAGCAACGATCGTTTTCTAGAAAGTTGGTCGTTGTAAAATTACTGAGCCAGCACTTTAAAGCATGATTCAAAATTTAGCATAGTTTTTTCGCCACTTCTAAACCTAGTAGAATATTGGGTCTGGTGCTGGTTATTCATTCGATGGCAAGGAGCTTTTCACGAAGGATTCTTCTGGACCAACAAAGACGAAGCTTCCTGTGCACTTCAGGCAAGCAGAGTTCACTGGGAAGCCTACCGCCGCACGGAATTGTACTTATGTTATTCATCATTGCCTAGCGAATCAATACTTACGGTGAGGTCACAAATGAAAGGTGAAAGCTTCGAAAAAAAGAATTTACACAATATTTTCCCTTGTAATTGCTCACATCTAAAATTCTTGGTCACTATTCCGTGGATAACCGAGCATTTCATTGAATACTAAATGAATATGTAGAGAATAGGTAGAAGGGTAGAGAAAATTTTTAACTTTCGTTTGATTAATAGATATGCTCAAAGGCACAAGACCTAAACTTCTGCTGTAGCATACGTATTTAGATTTCACGTAGGAGTGGTCCGCTGCTAGCCATACGAATCTGCTACCAGTTGACGCTCTACTCAGGGAAATGGGCGGTTTGACAGACGACGGCCGAACGGGACAGTTTGTGCGCTTAGAATGCTTTTAATGGTGTGAAATACTACTTCGATGGCGAAAAGGGTGGAGAAGTGCTGGCAACGTGCAGACCTTTTCGTATGCTTTGTCGGTTTGCCTCCTATCTATAAAAGAAGCTAATTTAGGAAATTTCCTTTACCTCAGGAACGAAATCGAGCAAAAGGCGTTGTTTCCTGTTTGAAAAGCCGATCGTTTTAGCGAAAAGAAAGCGGAACATCGTAAATGACAGTGCATTCATCGGAACCTGAATTCTGATCGTGAGCAGAATTTCCGTACTTCGCTACTAATTAAAACACTTACTTTCAATCCTAAAGTGTATTTAATGTAGTTCAGAGACTGTTGAAGAAAGGCTTTCTCGAATGAAATCGCTACTTGCGACGAAAATCGAGGAGATCGCACTCTCTGCTCCAAAAACTAGAACCAAGCGGTGTTCCAGAAAATAAACATTTGCTAAATTTCTCTGAACTAATAGTTGCTATAAATATACAAACAGACTAAACGTGGTTCGCTATGGGGTAGTTAAGAAGTGAAATTTCAAATTCTTAATCGAGAATTACGTTTGAAATTTCTCGTCAAGCTCATGTATAACTACGCAAAGGCGCGTGTAGAGCAGTGCTTAAAAGAGCTCAGCACAACACAAGTGCTCCTTGGTTCGATCCCGCGCCATGGGCAAATTAAACCTCATATCCACCAAAGCCTGCTGAAGTGATATCAAAATTGCTTTCTTTACTACGTGAGCAGGCGACACTTGAATCAATCCCGGCACCAAGACATATCTGGTACGAATTTCCGACCTCAGAAGGATTACAGGCTTCATGGGCACGGTGAGGCACCGAACCAGCGCATGGGTAGGTTGAGCAGTCCGCGTAATGAACGGGATCACTATCACTGCGCTACAGTCTCCCGTCGAACTGATTTGGAGGAATAAAAACCCCGATATGATAAATCGTTAGAACCATATAAGTTATGACCAAAATATGCATTCAATCAAGTCTACCATACTTCACGAAGTTGAATGAATAGGACACCCTAGATGGATTAGCAAAAGCCAGACGCTTTACAACTATGTAGACAGGATAAAGCATAAAGCTGTCGGCGTTGACCAGTCTCTGAGGAATGTGACATGCATTCGAGTTCATTAAGCATCGTTTGCAGGTCTCTCAGCTAGTTCTATCGATCACGGCCATCAGCAATCACTAGTCAACTGTAGGACCTGCATGGTGTGGTGGTGAACGCGTTACTAACCGGAAAGGACAATAACGCGTTCGTTCCCCAACGTAGACACCTGCGATCGGGAATTTTGCAAATATCTCAGCATCATTATGGTTGTTTCACAAATAGTACCCTGCCATGAAAGCTAGTAAAAGGCAGTAAATAAAAAGCCAACATTATGTAGATGTAGACAAAATGAAGCCATGTTACTGTTTGCGCATTGTTAATCTGGAGATGACTACTTTTTGTTTCTACTTCTGTTCAGCAACTACTTTTTGTAGCCAAAAGGCGGAGTATTAAGCTTCATGAGGCTTCCTTTTCATAAACTTTTAGATAAAATGGGCTCACATAAAAATTGTTCCAAATCGAATTGAGGTCTTTAAAAAACCAGTCTTCCTAATCCGGCTTAAACTAGCAAAATTAAGAGCTACTAAAAATATCATAAACTCGTTAGGAAGCCGAGTACTGAAACAATGTTAAGCCCGTGAGTTCTAACACCGACATGCGATTCTAATCAAAAGCGATTGCGTCTTACATATCTGAATGGTATCACATTCGTTTCATCTACACAGTAGACGATCTGCGAGCTAACTCGATCCGGATCCTTTGCCAGCAGCACAAGACAGCGATCCACAATAGCCGCCAAATTGCCTGCGTAGATCTGAAAGAGAGTGAACATGCCACGTTCGTCAATGGTTTTAAACCAATGTACTCGCCCTTGCATCAACTTATGTCACTGGCGAATGTCCGTGTTTCCCAGTAGAAGTGAAGAATAAGCGCCAAGTGAAAAGGCGCTTATTCTTGTGATAAATTCTGTTTTTAACGTTCATGAGGGTGTCGTCACAGAAAACGATTAATTTTGTACTGCAACAGGGAAAAGCTCAAGTGTTACGCAAACCAACATAAGGATAAAGCGCTATACTGATAGAGCAAATAACCGCATACATTGAGTAATTTCAACATAGCAACAAACTCTGCTTTTCAATAGACCGCTACGATACTCCATTCTACGATACTCGGTTGTAGGATGGTGATGCGACTAGCAAACATCATCATCAAAAAAGTGCCAAAAATAAAAATTTTTGTTAGTTCAGCGTTTTATCTAAGAACCTTGGCTACTCACAAACTGATGTAACCCTCGACGATCGCCTTTCACATAAGGCACATGCCCTTCTTGAGCCATTTCCATTAACGTGATCCATGACGACGATCCCTGCTCGGCGTGTACATGAACGGGACGAAGAAACACTCCTTGAAGCGAAGGGCCTGAACGGGTTGGATCAACAATATATAGAGAAAAACGGTACGCGGATCCGGACCTCGAGCAACAGCATTCCTCGCATACATTTCAGCTCTTGTACGTGATTCACCGTACTCGCCAAGGATGTAATTTCTGGGATAATCACTGAAAAATAGACACATCATATTTTATTCTTAACATTAGATACTGTTTCCCAGCATACTAGCTATTACAGTACTTGAAGACGTATTCTCCGAGCCCATAGTTGTCCTCAATCGGTAAAGCCGAGTAAGCGTCTCCAACATGTACTAGATGCTTCACGCCAAGCCTTAGCATCGTATCCGCTAATGCTTCAGTAGCTGAAAGCGGAACGGTCATTTTTCAATAGGATCTCGCGAATTCTTTAAAGCTCGGCCATAATTATAAACAATTAGGGTTTTCACTTTCTATTTACTGTCTATTCTTTTTTCATGACAGGATATAATGTGAAATATAACCATAATGATGCCCAGATATTTGCAAAACTCTGAACCGCAGGTGTCTGCGGTGGGGATCGAACCTGCTGTTACTCCTTCAGGGCTAACGTGTTCATAACCATACCATGCAGGTCGAACGATTTGCCTTCCTAATTAAGTGTTTTTTCAACAAATCAACAAATGTGTAGACCTAATACGGTTCAAAACGTGAGATTTCTCTCTCATTAAATTGATCGTTTCTTTCCCACTGATATTAATAGTGTGGTTAAGAAATCTATGTTTTATAGTTCATGTTCTTCTTTGTTGTGATTCTATAATATTTGCGTACGAACTTTCTTCCAGTGGTTTTTTGAAGGACTTGATCCCTCTCTCAAAATCAACAATTCTGACATCGTTATTTTTGCCAAACTCTTTACAGAATGGACCGAAGTTTACAGGGTTTCTGGAACGGAACCGTTCCCATGCAGAAGTCCGTGATTCGAGTGCGAAAGCTCTCCAGCGATTATAGAAAGAAAAAGAAACCTAAAGGAACACTTAGGTCTCAACACGACTTACTCTTTAAAGCGACAGATACACTTTTAAACGAGAAAAAGCTTTATGACCTCTTCCGTTCTACGAGGTAACGAGGATTGAAAAATGTGCGCTGTGGGCGCAATATATGAAAAAACGCGTTAAGACGTCGAACACATACCGGAAAGATTGTCACGCCAAATATCGTCGCTGGTCTTCCGGTCGACGTACTTCCAAGGCAACGCGGCATGCGCACAATGGACGACGGAATTACAGCCGTTTAGCGCCCGTTCCAGCGCTCCTTCATCTACAAGGTCCAACACGAACGGTCGTACCCTCACGTCGTCCGCGTCTGAATTGGATTCTTAGTGGTAGCGAGTTCTTTTTTCGTTCAAAAAACTCATCAATGCAAAAAGTGTTTTGAATAAACATGTAAAAGTATCTAACCCTCTCAGAAAATGATGTGTGAATATGAGATGAAAAACAGGTGGAGATAGAAATCCTAACATCTTGACATTCTGAATGCTCTACAAAAGGACATACTTTTATCTTTAGCCTTCATCAGAATTTTCAACGATTCGGCTGTTCTCACAAAATTACGACCATTTAGTGCGAACTCCTTTACAGGTGTCCTATCCCAAATTCATACAACTTAGAAAACTACAGACTGCGAACTTTGTTGTAAAGGAAAACCTTGAAAAAAGGTCGTTTGAAGTTCTACAAAGTTGATTATAGTAATTTTTTGCTAAACATATTCAAACCGTAGTATTTTTTCCTCCGGTACTCTTCATGTTTTCAAAGAGTGTTTAGTTTTGTATATGATAAACAACAACAAAGAGAGTAAAAATATATTAAAGCAAATATTTTAAATGGTATTCTCAATATTTTGGAACTTAACCCTTGATCCATGGAGGATAAAGGATAAAGGGTTTGACGTTGATCAATCGCTGAATTATTTCACCAAGTATCGGATGTGATTGGCTTGATTGAATGCATGTCTACCTTATGCGACGAATTGAAGTGGCCTATCGGCACATCAGATCCGTTTTTTTATCCACCAAGGCAAGTTTGGTGTAAAGCCAGGAGCGATGGGACCGTAGTTTGACCGGGGTGTGCGATCGAAACATGGACCACGCGTGTACTAAAGAGCACTACTAATCGCTGCTATGAACGCCCCCCAAAAAGCAGTTTATGAGAAAAACTAACCCCATGGAGAATATTCTCCATTACTACTCAATATCTTGTCATATCACTAAGTGTTTCCTGTGCTTACTATGTATCGTAATTAATCAGACTTATTGCAATCTCCTGTATTACCAGACGCATCGCTGCCACAAAATGTCCTCAGTGGCTGCCCACCGTTTTCGTAATTTGTTCTACCCTTTCTCATATCGACCAAGGATAAAACCGTTTTACCCGTCAGCATCCTCCATTTGTATCACCTCTTGTTAATCGTTTCACTCACTCACTCGCTCACTCACTCACACACACACACACGCGCACACACACACACACACACACACTGTGCGCGTGCGTGTCTGTGTGTGTGTGTGTGTGTGTGTGTGTGCGTGTGTGTGTGATGGTCTACAGCCAAGTTTAGACTTAAAAGTGGCGTATGAACCGCACATGTAAACCGTGTATGGGATCAGTCATTGATTTGAGGAAGCATACCAGCAACTTGTCTCACTTCCTGCATCATATTTCGTACTTGAGGACGAATAATATCTATAGTTCGTTTCATATCATCTTAGCAGTACTTTAATGGCTACTAGTGACGCCAGAGCCGTGACGTGATGTTACGAACTCCGAAGTGAGGAAGGCGAAGTCGCCGAAACGTCAGCCATCGACGAGCAACATCAAAAACAACGACAACGACAACGAAGATCTGTACCAACCTCGCGTCAGCTTAAGAAGATCAGTTTATAAGATCACATAAATAAATATATCAACTATCTATGCCGAGGTTTATAGAAAGTCGGTCTTTCGAGTTATTTGAGAGCTAGTGTTAGAGCAAAACTTAGACGACCCGTGTGGGTAGAATCTATCTCATAACAACGAGTTGCTTTACTTTAAATCCAAAGAGTTTCATACTACTTAGTCGATAGTATGACAAAGAAGTGATGCAAATTTTACTGTTTTTGAAGTAGAATTCGTAAAAAGTTATTTGATTGAAGAAAACTTAATCAGCGACGCAGTCGCCGTATTGTTCAACAGCTTTCCGTATTCTTCTATGAACTGCATAACAGTCGTAGAGTCGTAGTTCTGGCAATGAAATTCTGATTTTTTCAAGCTTACTAAAAGGCAAAGTTGTAATCATCACAATCTGATCACTTTTTATTCACTGGCTATTCTTTTTTCATGGCAGGGTATGATGTGAAACATAACCATAACAATGCTGAGATATTTGCAAAATTCCGGACCACTGGTGTCTGCTATTAGGAGCAAAAGCGCTATTACCTTTGCCGGGACTTGCTGATAGCACTTATAGTTCACTAACTCGGCTGAGAGACGAATGAAACGAATGATTCAATTGGTGTAATAGTGAAAGCGTTAGCACTTGGAAAGGTTAACAGCGCGTTCGTTCCCCACTTCAGACACCTGCGGTCTGAAGTTTCTGCATGTCTCAGCATCATTATAGTTAAAGTTGTATCATACAAAATTGGATCTGAACAGATGACAAATAACTTTTTTTAGAGCTGTCAAGGATACGGGGGATTAGCGTTATTGTCATGCCGCGCATGGCCGTACTGGCCGTACCAAGCCGTCGTAATCTTTATGAACGGTTGACTGGTTAATGCCAGATGTTTATGCGATCTCCTGAGTTCTATTTCGATCGCTCCCAACAACCCAAAGGACTTCTTCGCTTTCTGTGGGAAAAGGTCGGAAGGAACAATGTAAATTTCCATGATCATGACTTCCATCGTGAAGACCCCTGATCAATGTGAAATTGTCCTCCGCATACACTCCGTAGACAACGGAAACCCAATTTTTTTGAGCCTACGATGCATTTGTTCTACTTTGAAGAAGACAGTACGGCTATTTAAAAGTTCCTCTTATTGTTTTCGGTTTCAAAAGTTTCGAAAGACACACAAAATACACCTAACCACGCCTTTATCTTATTGTAAAGTAAGGCCTGTTTACGCTTGAAATCAACAATAGATCGAGTTTCCGACACGACGTCGCAAAGCGGTAGAAACCAGACAGCGTTTCGCAGTAGCTCTATACAGTTCTCTTGAAGCCAGATAAAAACCACACTATAGTTATATTTTAACTTCACTGACTATATCCCCTGACTTCAATACGTCTTGCTGACTGAGATCCTCTCGAAAAATTACTGTTATCAATTTAAATAGTTGCTATGATTCTTCTTGTTGTAAAACGAGGCCAAACTCCTTATGAGAACTGGCTTATTTCAAAGGTAAAATGGGCCCGTGCGAAAATGTTCGTAACCGTATCTGATAAATGAAAATAGGGGGAAGGTGGAGCAGTAGTAGTGATGCCGTTCATCAAGAGCATGGTGCTTGTTCGACGCGGACCCGGACTCACTGTGTTTAGCATCCTTAGCTTCTTGGAACATTTATACTAGATTTGTCTGGGAATAATTCACTTCCTCCAGTGCAGATGAGAACGCTCTACTCCGGCTAGCTCAGGATTTCAAGGAGATTTAGTTCTACTAGCATTCGTGATGAAAGCAAAATCCTCAAAGAGCAGGCGACCCCATGTGCGAAAAATTTCGACGACTTTTGTGGGCGATAGATGCAAGGAAACGAATCTAAATCAAGAAGACAGCGCTACGAGCAATAGATGTGAGGATGGGTTGGATAATAAAGATAAAAATAGCAGGATATACGACATCTTTAGAAGACAAAGCAAAATCTTTAGCACATTCATAGGTAATCATCGTTCTCTAGAGCATAAAAGGTCGACTACATTCTGGCCGCTCAGGTGTTCATTGAACACAACACATATTGCCCGCTATCCCCTTTCTCAAAAAGATGTCATGTAAAATTCTCAGTGACAATAGCCTTTGAGTGCATTTGCTACAGAACTTGTTTAATCGCCGCGCGACCCATTTACATACATTTATGCAGTAGAAACACTTTGCTACCTCTTTCATTTGTAGTACTAGCTCCAGCTGATGTTATCTTTCTGTCGTCCTCACTGTCAACTGTCCATGCTACTTCATGAACAAACTCGTCCAAAAACATTTCTTCATAAATTATCAATTGTAAAATATGGCCTTTCTCGGACCATCCATGGTACAATATTTATAGTGAGGCTGCCGTTTGAATACAAAGACTGTAGCAAAGAAACTCTGCGTTGACGAAACAAGCCATCACAAATGAAGTGCATTGAAATCAATACACGAAAACTACGTGGATATTTGCACCATATTAATCGCTTTTTTTAATGACTTCTCAGACCAGGAGTCCTCATCGTCAAATATTCTGCTAGCCCTAAGTTGTTGAAACACTTATGTTTTGTCACGTTGTATTTAAGCGTGAAAGAACGAGCTATGTTTATTCTTTTCAAATAACCTACGCTCGTTCTCAAGACATTAATAATTCCCGTAACCTAAAGCCCATATCCATAGTGATCAGAAAGCTCTTTATCATTTTTTTCAACGTGACGAAAACTCGGTGAATTCAAAAAGTGGTCTGTTTTCGAACTTTCATCCATCTGCTCAAGGACCAAAAAAAAACCGAAGACAAAGTAAAATTTTAAGAACGAAACCAAAAGGGGATATGGTGGAAAAGGATGAAGTACTTTACCAGTGCGCGCTGACGGCTTACGATCGATTAGGCGGATCTCCTTGTATCGTCCACACTTCAGAAGACGATCAACGACGAAGCGACCGACCAGTCCGCTTGCTCCCGTAACAGCCACTACTTCCATCACAAAATACTAAATTTAAAATACGTCTTGACAAATTTCTTATATGCTCAAGTAACACACAACGCATGACATTGTCTCGTACGTTAATACTTAGGGTTCGACGCTGGCGCTTCGTAAACTGCTGGTGATTTTTCGATAACCGGAACAATGGAGGAGTTGAAAACGTGACTGGGTTATAGAACAATGTTGGTACTACCTACTTAAGAGTAAGTATGTTTCTTCAAACCAGTTACTTCGCTTTTGAAGTGGCTTAGAAATAACATTTCCGAAAGAAGTGAAAATAAAACTGAAATTTTAAAAATTGCAAACGAAATCCGGGCAACCGTAGACACCAAGCAGGCATTTGGGTACACTATCGTGCTCTAACTGACAGAAATCCACTGGTTCAGTTCCTTTCATCTTCGAAATACGAGCCATAACGAAGAAACGTGATAAAAATACGATTTCTGGGCTTCACAAAATCAGGACTACAGCTTGGTAGAATAATAGATCTTTCTGGCACTGATGAAGATCTGCTGACTTTAATGGTCTATATTTAAATTAGTAAGGTCGGTTTTGAGTTGACTCAACGTTGAGAGCGGCCATGTCTGAGTGGAAATCAGTTCATGTCGGACACTAAGTGTTAAGGGAAATCCTACGACTAACACAATAGAGGTTCTTTAGAGTTGGTGTTGGTTACTTATGTGCGATTCAGTTTCACAAATAGGTTCACGTGCACAAAACATAGAGGGCCACAAACTGTAGGATCTTCGTAGGACTGCTTTTCTTTTGATATAGGTAGACACTTGGAGAAATACTTACTAAAAGAGATTGTCGTGAAAAGCAATCGAACGAAAATGAGCGAAAATTTACAGGTATAGAATCGATAGAGATGAAAATAAGAAGTAATAACAGGATAGGAAATAGTGGCGATGATAAGGAATAAACGAACATAGGAAAAAAAAATCCAGTCCATCCAGTTATAATGTCACCTTTACAAACTTCAGCATAATCAGCTGGTTATTATTTGTTGCTTAGTTAATTCCTAACAACATTGTATTGGTGGCAAGGTGCCTAAGAACAGACCTCGTCAAGACTTTGTACGGGACAACAACAAACGGTGAACTAGGCAAAAAGAGAACATTTCCACGGTTCACGAGCAAAATCGCCGTCCTTGACGAACATTGAAAAAAAGTGTTTGCCAAAGTGCGCACGATGTTTTGAAGAGAATCTGGTCTGCATTGATGGACGAGGAACCGGAATCGAAACAGTGACACCGATGCCTTAGCATGTACTTCACGGTTCAACAGGTCCCAGTGAACTTAAGGTCCAGATGACGGATACGATCATATGGCACACATAATTGGTACTGAACAATCCTGTGATGCCAACGGAAGTACTGAGAAGTCGATATATGATAGAGTTCCCTGCTCTTTGATGGAGAATGCTATATGCCGTCGCCGACGAACGACTCCATCCGGAGGCCGAATGACTGACGGCGATGCTCGTCATGTGCTCAACACGTATGATACGCTAGTATTGCTTCATAACATGACTGTAGTTAGAATATAAGAAATCCATTCAGTTCACATTGAATGGTGTTCCATTTCATTGGATTCCACTCGACGCATCTAGAAATATCCATAAATAAAGGATAAAAACAAATGTTAAACCTCTCGGCGTTGATCAATCCCTGAAGGATGCATTCAACTTCATTAAGCATCGTTGGAGGTGATTGAATGCATATCTGGCCTTTACAATGACTCGCGGTGGCCTACAAGATGTATCGAGCCAATGCTGTTATCCTACCAGACAAGTCCGGCTCCAATTTGCTGGCCTCTGAGGGATGGGAAGCTTGGTGGGCCATGGGTGCGGCAATCGGTTCCACTTGTGTGACAGTGGCGTCTCCAACTAGTGAGCCACACGCGCCCTTCAGCAAGTGTATATCCACCGCAATATTCATAGAACAGCAAAATAACTACTGTCGACATCCGATTTGAATCACTGCCGCCATGAAGGAAGCCAAGGCACCCAAATTCTAATCACTGACATTTTAGCTTATCAATGCAGCAAGAAATTGACTACTTCTACCGAGGTTAAATCAAAATCAGTTTAAAAAAACGTCCATTAAGCTCAGTTAATCGGAGGCGTGTCACTGATACAGTTGTAAAAATGTATAAAAAACTACGAAAAACTATGTTCTGTTTGTCATCAGTGCTGATTTAGTCTGTTAGCGATTAAAGTTCTTTTCATCGAGAACACTGTAGAACTGAAGCCGACTAGCGTCGTATTTGTGCTCCAATAAACTTTACGTTGTAGAGAAATTGAAATTAACCAAATGTCCTCCTTCTGAGGAATACTGGCGTAAAATTCTCCGGAGTATTGAAATGTCCCCGAAAATCTTCGTGGCCGAGGTAAAACCAGGAATATTATGATTGTCATGACCGCTACTGATTTCGGTACCGAACCATCAACAAGCAGTAGATGGCTTATAAACAAAAATACAAAATTTGTGTACAATAAAGTAAATTTGGGTTACTTGTGGCGTTTTTTGTCAACATATTTTATTCTAACACAATCGGATAAATCAACAAATTGGCAGCGTCATTATCCATCTAAGATCATACATTTCAAAGAACTTCACAAGAATTGGCGTCAAAAGACAAAATCAAGGAAAGCTGAAAAGATATGTAATGTCTCAACCTCGTCCAACAGCATTGACGGGACAGTTTCGAATTAAAAATTTTAGATTTAATTTTTATTGAAGGCCATGAGTTATGAGTACAACGAAGCCGACGAAAACAATGCAGTAGTGATCCGGAATGCATCCTAGTCGAGAAAAATCACGGATGTGGACGTTGTGCGATAGAAATCTACACTACGAATACGCGTAAGTGAATGGAGATGGTGTGTGAGATTGGATTCGAGATGCACGGAGGGGGAAATGGGCGGAGTTAGGACGATTACAGCTCGAATCGAACAGCGAACACTCATTCTTCCGAGAGCATCCGTCTCGTCCTACTGACTGGTTCTCTCGCCTCTTCCACAAACATCGACACCTAATGAGTAATTATTCCGCTTAGAACACAATCCACAAGGTCATGATATCGTTGGGCTAATTTCTAACGAAAACACCCTAAAAACGTCAACACCGCTCGTTGGTATTCATGACTTTTGCACACGTCTGAGACAAGTCGCATAGTTAGTTACAATTCGAAGAGCTTTGTATGAATCCTTGTTAGCAATTACTGTGATTTCAACTATTCATGTTTAAGCAACCCAGTGAACGTAGAAAAAGATTGTGCGTCACTGAAAGTCGGTCTTGAGGAAGCTAAAAAAAGGACAAGGCTCTCGGCGTTGATCTATGCCCAAGAGATGCGTCATGCATACGACTTCATTACGCACCATTAGACGTCATTTGAATTCATATCTGGCCTATGCAATGACTGGTGGTGGCCCACCGATGTATCGAGTCGGCGCTCCTATCGTCTCAGACAAGTCTAGCACCAAATTCCCCACTCTAGAGGTTTGGAAAGCTTGCTAGGCTTGGAGTGCAATCCGATTTTGTGTACTGCAGGACGTCTCTAACCACTACGCTATAAACGCCACAGGAAAAAGCAGAAACCACTGCTGACCAGTGGGATACGATCAAGACATTAATGTACTTCACACACTAGCAGCCTTGCAGGTCCATCGACACCTATTCATAGCTCTTCAGCAGATGGATTTGAATTGAACTTGATTGAGAACATCACAAAACCTTATGTGGCCTCCCTCACTTTTTTTTTTCGAGACGTTACTTCCCTAGAAAATTTCATTCATACATAATGGAGCATAAAAGGAATGCCATTTCCTACACGAATGTAGTGGACAACCAACTGTCTTCTATGCACTCGTGATTTACCGTTCGGAGTCCCAGTTTTTGGAGTGTGTTGCTGTTTGCTGGGAGTCTAAAAACCAGCGGTAATGTTCCGCCGATCCTTGATAGGACAACTGAAGTTTCTCCACGATAGCAAAAATGCACGCTCCAAAACTCTTTCTCTCGTGACACTCGAATATGGGGCCCAAGACGCAGTATGCATCTCTACAGATTCTTAACAGTAATAAACCGATTATTTCTATGACCAATTCAGTTTCCATTAATTGAATATAACAGTATCAACATCGAATAATGGTTGTGAGCAACCATTATCTCCAAGAAAAGCCAGAAACAAGTTCTGCTTTTTAGGCCGTATGTTCAAAGTCCAAATCAACCAAATTTCTTTTAGCTGTCATCATAATATTAGTATGCCCTTGACAATGTGAAGAAAAATACTTGCAGACAATTTTATTCAATAGAATTTTATATACATACACAAACACCAGAGCGGCTCTCGCGTAAATAGCGAGGGTAAAATAAATAATGTTCATTTCTGAACTGATATAACGTTTCACATAAAGTTTCACCGAGAACTTCAATCCAATATTTCAACCTACCATACACGGATTCCTTAAGTGGACATACCCAACGAGAAATCCTGAAATTGATAACACTTAAAAAGCGAACGCAATGATCCGATAGAACTGTACGTGAACAAAAAACAGTGCTCTATCTTCCTTATACACAGCAGTGGGAATTTCTCATAAACACTTAAAGGTTCCCTAGAACAACCATGTAACTTTAGTTCAATTAAAAAAGTGATGGACTCGCGTTCGATAAAGTTATAGATACCTAACTTACGTTAAAAATTTCACACATGCCTAAAAATTAGTGAACTGTCGCTTTATTTCGAAAGTACCCTAAACCACTATGCGCTCCTTAAAGCTCAGTGAAACACCTGAGATTTGAGAAACAAAAAATTGCAACTAAATCATGTATAGTTTGCACATTGGGTTAACAGTAAAAAATAACTGGAACTATGCTTTCACAGTTCATGTGGCTGCGCTACGCTACCTATTCCTGTTGTTCTTCTTTACACTTCAGCTGTTCTATGTAGCAAATTTTACTCTTGTCCTTCACTACACAATGAACACTTGTCATCTACATGCGAACCCTCATGTTTTCTTGTCCATTTCGCTCGTTTCCCATAGATCTCTTGTCTGAAGGCAACTCATCCAGCAGACGTCGCGCAAAAACTCCAAACCGCTCGTTCGGTATTCTCTTCGCCTTCAGTTCGACCGCTTGTCCTAGTAATCTTAGTAATTGTACTCGTGAAAACGGATCAAAATCCACTGTTTGCCAAGAATTATATGGCATTAACGGTGCTCATAACAAGTCACACTGACAACCAAGATCTCTCAAGACAAACAAAAGTAATCAAAGAATAAAAGAGCGAACTCGTCACATCCGTAGTTTCGGAAAAATGAACCAATCCGGGAACGTGAGTAACCAGCATGCTAAGGACGTCTACAGTTGTTAATTCTTCATCTTTTGTATGTTTTCTGAAAATTGACCCTCAGTAACAACCACAAGGGCCATCTAAAAAGCTCAAAGACTATGCGCTGTCAAAAGCTGATCGTTGAGGTCGAAATTTAAGAGTTGTTCAATTTTTGGTACAATAGGAAGTACCCCATAGGTGGAAACAAATTCAGGAAACATACGACTCGCAATACACATCTGTACATTTTTTCCCACTCAATTCATTTGGGCAAGGTGTAGTGATGGAGCTCATATCACAAGGTATACCAACGAAACGCCTCAGACGTTGAGGAAAATTGTCGGACCTAAACTGACATGCCATCAAACAATCTAGCACGTAACATAAAGTTCAGACCACCATAAATACTTTATAAAAATACTTAATAATACCTGTACAATGGTTGCAGTTCAGCAACGACATCACCTTCGTCAATAGTTGCAGCTGTTTGGGTGAACTGGTCACATAGCTCCTCAGTGTTACATAATGTCTCTCCGTTCACCATGTCTACACCAAACACTGGACCCTTTCAAAAATATGTATGCTTCACTGAGATTTGCTATACCTTGACTAGAACTGCTTGTTGGAGTGTCACTTGTTTTCATTTTGGCGAGGAGCTTTAACCGCATCGTTTGCTCCTCATTCCATGCTTCACTTTTGTCAAACGAACATCCTATTCCAAGCAAACATTCTGTCGAAAATGACCGCGACATGGTAACAGCTGACTGTGCTTCATGTTGCTGAGCTTGTTCACCACTTGGTATTATCTTCGTCGCATCACCATGGAAGTCCCTAATTTAATTTATCTATTCCGACCGCTCTGGAGGTTGAAATTTCTTTTTAGAATAAAACACCTGGGTTAAAAGAAAACAGTAACCAACAATTTGTGGATTGGATCGCATCAACTCCACAACATTCTAGATACAGCGCAAATACGAAACTTTGAGACCAACTTTTTGAAAATAAGAACCATACAGGAAAAGTTACCATTCGTTAGAAAGAAGCTGATCAAGTCTTCGCTCTTCACATCGCTCCACTTCTCTTCTGATTACATTTCTGCGTTGCATTAAAATACGACATTCAGTTCGCCTAGCGTCAATGTCAGCTTCTAACTCACTGAGAGCGCTCTACAAACAAAGTGATTAAAAAACATTTTGTAATGTCTACAAAACAAAATCAAACATAGAATACTACCTTTAATTCTGTTCTCCGACGCAACGACGAATCAAGATAGCTCATCCTTTCCGATATTTCCAAGTTCAATTCACTCAGTTGTGACCGCTTTTCTCTGAATCATGCTTATGCTCAATCACCAATACAGCACTGCAAAGTAAACACTAAAAATACCTGAGAAGTGCTTCCAGCTCTGACAAACTAGGCGGCTGTGGACTAGTAAAAAAGGAAATATCTTCACCATCTAGAGAACCATTCATCTGGAAACAGAAACTATTTAAGAAAAAAGAGCTTTAAAAACTATAATTCCAACACGAGCGATACCGACCTTTTTCACTTTGCGTAGCGTTTCAGAGAAATCGCACGATTCTACGCTGCACCTTCTGTAACATTATTACTCGAATAGTGTGTATTTTAAAAGAGAAGAAGTGTTTTACAGCACCTATGATTTGTAGCTCATAGAGGTATACTTGCGCGAACTTAATCACTTCTACAACATGAGGCCAAAATTGCAACGTAATATTGTAACAGAAGTGCTGCTTCAGTAAAAAGCAGATTACGTACATTACAGTGTCGGTTGAAAAAAAATTATAAACCTACAAGGATCCAACTGTCATTAAAACTGCATGTGTACCCAAAGAGATTTTATAAAATTGTTGCAATTTATAGTGCTTAAACAAACAAAACGCATTTTTAATCCAAAGCAATCCTCGATAAGGGGAAAGGGAAGGATAATAAAGGATAAAGCTCACGGCGTTGATCAATCCCTGAGGGATGCACCATGCATTCTACTTCATCAAGCATCGTTCGGAGGTGCTTGAATGCATATTTGGCCTTTACAATGACTCGTGGTGGCCTAGCAATGTGTCGAGTCAATGCTGTTATCCTCCCAGACAAATATGGTACAAATCTGCCGAGCTCAGAGGGATGGAGGTCATGGAGGGCCAGGAGAGCGGGAATTGATCCCATATGTATTGCAGGGCGCCTACGATCACTGCACCACCCGCCCCTAAAAAGGAAAGAATTTTGTGACTTGCAGCGTTTAAATAACCAAAATGTATACTTGTGTTAGTAATCATCGATAACGAAGACACTCCTTCCGTACAGATAAAGCTTATGCTTAAAATACTAAGCAAAATGCTTCCAGATGAACAACATGATGGTCAAAAAACTATAGGCACAGAAAGTATCACTATACTATGTGTCACTATACTTGGAGAAAGTTGAACTAACTTTGTATTAACAAGTGCATTTGAGCGAGCATCACTACTTTCCATGTAATGTTCGTTATCGGCCGGACTATCCGTCTGTGTTGTCACACTTCTCAAATCAATATTTCCGATCTAAAGCATCCATATTGTTAGTTGCCATTAATCAATGACGATGACGTTCCAGGAAAAAAAACTAGTCCTTACTTCAGTACGAGAAGTAGAATTGTTTGCAGCCGATGTTATACGACTCGTACTAATGTCGCAAAGTGAGGCATTCGAACTCTGCCCACGGCTTTCTGCCTTCCGCATTCGGTTAAGAATAACCTCAATAACTTTCTATTGATAACACAGTAAAACACGGAGTATTATCACTGTGCACAATTCGCACAACTACGGCTCTTTAAATAAAAAAGGGTAAACTCTCGGCTTTGATCAAACTCTAAGAGATGCGCCATGCATTCGACTTCAGGAAACATTGTTGGAGGTGATTGAATGCATATCTGGCCTTTACAATAACTCGCGGTGGCCTACCGGATGTATCGGGTCAGAGCTGTTATCCTCCCAGACAAGTCTGATACCAATTTGTCGACCCCAGAGGGATGGAAGACTGCGAGCCACGGGTGCGGTGATGGATCCCATGTATGTATTGCACTGCGAATCCGAGCACTGTCCCACACGCGCCACTATGGTTCTTTACACCTTCAAATCCAAGCCATAAAATGGAACAAATCCGCAACGAAGAGGCATGGATAATACTTTCGTGAACACAGTCCCCAATTCTAATAGACTAGCACATACCTACAGAACAATAAATAAAATCAAACGATAGGAAGATCATTCTAAAAAAACTTTTCACCAACACCGTGTTAGCTCAGCGTAACAAACAATTCGAGTTATGTCGAAGTTAAGTGAAAGTTGGTTTTTAGAAATATCGGTGCGCTATGCGTCGCCGAACAACTGAACACCCAATTCTGCAGAATCCACTGACAACATGGAATCAAATCAGGATATCACAATGAATGGCAGTCGAACAATAAATGTCAGGTATAAAACAGAACCGCTGAGTGAGGATAATTCATTCAAGCAGTGTTCCACTCTGTCAAACTTGGTTACAATGAAGATCCAAGTCGTGAAGACGAATGACTGTGCACTACCGTCGGCTCGAAGCAATCCGGGTTTGACGAAGACCATGGCGCCGAAACGTTTGTCGAATAAAACTTTTTACCAAGCTCAAGTTAGCTTAATAACTCAAGCAAATAGCAGGCGGATAATCGTACCTGATTAAGAAGCATCTCTCGCAACTGTGTCTCATCCGACTCCGAAAACAGACGATGTCGGGTTAAAGTTAAAGCTGAAAGAAACGCCAGTAAACTCGTAAACTCAATTACAAAACGGAGAACTATTTTCTTCAAAGTACGATGCATATTTATAAAGAAAGATATGTATACGTATATATATATATATACATATATATATATATATATAATGTGTACCTATATATATGTGCACATATATTGCACACAATTATTTTGCATGAGCTGTCATCACCAGCACTGTGTGGATTCAAGTGCTTCTTGTACATGATTCGTTTGCCTCACAACCATAGTCCACGCACATTCTTGAACCTTTCGTGCGTCGTTTCCGTTGCCGCTTGAGGATTTCCTCTTCTTTATGAATGACATAGATGCAGGTAGGGTCGACTCTCCTTGCAATCATGGAAATAAATGAGCTGGCGCGTTCTTGCGTAGATTAGAGGAGAGCGCTTGAGAAAGGCCGAACTACCACCTTTGCTTACTGGTCGACGGCGTCGGTATCTACTACGTTACCCCTCACCATGTACATATAATATTCAGTACGTAATATGTAAAAATCTAAGAATATACAATGTGCATATAAATGTATACGGATATATATGCACATATACACATGTATATATATACATGCCTATGTGCATATATATATACATAATATATATATGCATATTAAGCAACAACAACTCCATATTGTGATAGAAGTGGAAAATAACCTTCATTCTCCTCGACGCCCACAACCGAACTGTTCCCAGAATGGGAAGATTCCACATCCATTCCTACACTTTCATAGTTATCAGGATTTTCAGCAAGAGGTGGAGGAGGTGGTGGATGGGCAACTAGATGTTGACCAGTTTTCGAATCGAGTTGTTTTTCCTCAGTAAAGATATCCTTTGTCTTCGTAGTTGCTGAAAGTTGAGCGACCCGCCCACCTCCTTCTCGCACCTCCACTCTGATCGAAGAAGGATGGTAGTTCTCCGCCACATCCGCGGACTTCTAAATTACAAATCTGAGAATGGTTAAAAAATGAAGATTAGAAGCGTCGCACGTCACCATAACTCAACTACCTCATGCGCTACTTCCACTAAATAGAATAATCCCGATGTTTCTAATATCACAAAAATTGTTGTATCAAAATGATAGCCCTCATTTTCAAAGATATAAAAGATCCTACCACTCAAATTTCTTTTATAAAAGCTAGGCAAAACACTGTAGACACTGATGAGGAGCATACCGTATATTTGCAGACAATTTTCTACCCACCGAAAGAACAGGAGGAGCCGGTGGTGGAGGAAGCACTAATAAGTCTTCCATGCAAGGCAGTGTCTGAACAGAGATAGATATAACCACAATCAAAAATGGTCATAACTACGTCCAAATATATTACCGTGGCTGGATGGTACGGAGTTTGCAGCTGAGGGAGAAGGTGAGCATCACCTTTGACGGCATCGGATGTTGAACTCCGCCGATGTAACCACGAAGATTTCCAACGAGGAGCACTGCAATCACGAGTTATAAAACTAAAGACTTATTTACGAAGCTAACTATAGACCTATAGGAGAACCGCAGACACTCCCAAGCACGCTCACAAGTAGTATATCATAACAGACAACCAAATACATGGACAGCCCGTCCTCGCTAGTTGTGCGGGCTCTAGCATAATTTCCATTTTTCAGGGTTTTGCTGTTTTAGCTATTGTGTTTCCTTGAAGCCCAGAGGTCAGTCTGGCCAAAGTCTGCCCCAAGTCGTCACCACCACAGGCAGTCACAGCTTTTGTGGATCAGGGAGAAATTTGACACCATGCGACTAGTTTGATACCAGGACGGTGGTCCACCCAGGTATTCGTTTACTCTTAGCTACGCTTCCTGACGTAAAAGCCGGACTCTTTCTCAGTTTGGGAGACCCTGTTGGGAGAATGAACTTCCCAGATGTGCATCGCAGCTCGACACCAAGGAACACCTCTCAGCCACGATGAGGAGGTAAACCATTGGGAGGAACAACCACACATAACCGAATTAACAAAAAACACCAAACAACTTGATGCACACACTAAACAAAAAATAAATTAGCGCAACCTGGCTAAGTCCCGGGAAGGAACAACGTTTTCAACCGCACAGCTCTCTTTGCACACATTTTTCCTAGACGAAATTACGCCTTCATGTTCTTCTGAAATGAAATTATTGTCAACACTCAACGGGAACCGAAGTACTAAACACTAATTTCGTACGAACCACTAGTCGTGTTGACAGTGACAGAAATATGCGCGCCTGAATCGACAACTCTCTTGATAAGGCGATTATCCGAACCACCAAGTGATGTAGAAGCTTCGACCACACGTCCTAATGGTGAACTTTTGCCACTTTGGTTCAATGTTGTCACCAAGATGTCCGAACTGTTATGACCTGCATTGACCTTCGAACTACCCATGTAATACTGTTAGGAAAATATAAAGGACTAGGTGTGAAAAAGCAAAAAAGCTCACATACCACTTGGAGAAACTGGTAGAGTAATGGACAACTCAGGGACGACTTGTTTATAAGGTAATACTTCGTTTTTTCCCTTTGAAGCATCACGACTAGAGATTCCTAACCGATGAGTACTTGAATATTTGTTCGAAGTTGACACGCGACATCTCCGCTCATTACTTCTCAATTGTGAGACTGAAATTTGTCAACTTTGAAAGACATACTATTTGTGAAACATAATCCAGTATGACGTTCCTTAGCTATAAACGAAAACAACATTCTGCCACCTGGTCTTCGAGTTCGAAATGACCTCTCAGATTTCACTTCGTAAAGATAGCCGCATCTGGTGGAATAGCGTCTAGCGCTTTCAGTTGCTCTAGTTGAACTCCTAACATCAGATCTTCTTCTGTCCCTCTTGCCATCGTCTCTTCTTTCTAGCCGTTCCAATTTCCGTGCTGCTGAAGTTACTAGTCTTTTACAAATCATACGGCGTAAAATATATTCATACCCAACTTCAAGTCAACATATCTCAGCTCATACCGAATTTCATTAGTTGCAATGGAAGCTAACAGATGCACAGATTGACGCCGATATGTTAAGATTACTCTTTGTGGTAAAACATTGGCTTTCAGGAGTCTAAAAGACCTCAAAAAGATCCCTAAAGCGAAATTTAGACCGGGCGCTACAATGTTCTACAACATATTGCTCGTGTTTAAGTCTGCCGCACCTGCAGATTTCTAGGGCTTCAATTTTAACGCATTCACGACAACGTGCGAGAGCACAACGGGACTGCATTGACTCCAAAGCATTCGTTTTGTTGCCTCATTCTACCAAATTATGTTCTTCTGTAGTAAATTTTCGCGCACATAGGGTAAAAATTCAAATTTTGACGCCGATTTCTTAGAAAACTTAACTATAACTAGATCGAAGATGTAAAAAATACTTTATATAGAAAGTATGAGGCAACAGAACAGGTCTTCTATAAGTCTACGAAATTCTTCAGCTCTTAACTACTCTACTGCTCGTGAATGAACTATGTAGATAGTGCAGTTGTGCGCGTCGATAAAACTTTATTTCTGTAAGCTATTTAGCATTGTAGTAACTGAGCCGCAAACACCAATGTTGTCCCACAACCTCCTTAGCACAACAACTTTATAACCAGGGAACAAATTGAGGTCCGAACTAAGTCTGAGTCTACTAGGATACTTCTTGGCCACAACCGTATACCGAAAACCATTGAATTGAATTGAACTAACCAAACAATTAAACGAATTCACATGAATTGAACCCACAGTGTTTGCTGCTTTTTCTCGGAATAAACGAAGAATCCGGGGTTACATTGATGGAAGCATCTCGACTAGAATACACGTCTAAAATGGGACCTCCATTTGATAGAACGAGAATAATGAGGTGATTGAATAGTTGAAATGAGTACCTTCGTCGCTCACTTCACCATCTTCTCTCTCTTTATTAGCTGAAACTTTATTCTGCAGTGATTCAAGCAGGTTCATTCGCATGACGAGAGTTTCGGGATCATTATCCGCAAGCTTAACAAGAAAAGGAGAATTGATACATTTTTCTTAATTGGCGACATTCTACAGTAAGAAGCACCAACGTTTCTTTTCTTTAGGAAAAAACACTTTACAGCGTAATTTTTACAGAGATGCGCGCTTCACTTTGCCTACTGCATGCGTAGTTTTCCATGAAAACAACTGTGAACAATGAACGAAGAGTAGACGTACTCAAAAAAAAAACAGATTCATTAGAACAATTTAACCTTAATCTAAAGCTACAAAACAAACATACATCTAAACGCGTTCCACCTCCGTCTTCACTACATTTTCCTAAAAATACTGAGGTTGAACAATCCGCTGATCCCATCATCTGAAAATTGAACTCATTAAGTATGCTCAAAAATGGAAACAATGGTACAACCAAGACAAAGCGCAAATGATGTCAATGTTGATCCGCATGGATCGGTTAAGCAATTCTCTAACTACAGCTACTATCCTTATAAGTCTAAAGATCGTATTCTGCATTCAGGACGAACATTCATGAACGGGATAGGAGCAAACGCTAAGGAGAAACCTTATCTTCCTTTTTATGTCGGTGACAATGAAACGGGGTACAAGTAGTGCAGAGGTCGAAGGCGCTTTGCAATACACATGGGGTCTATCCCTGCGCCCCAGGCTCACCAAGCCCTCCATCTCTCCGGGACAGCAAATTGATAACACACTTGTCTGGGTGGATAGAAGCATTGAGTCGATACATCGGTAGGTCAACCGCGAGTCACTACGAAGGCCAAATATGCGTTCAATCACCTCCAACGATGCTTGATGAAGAAAATGCATGGAACAACCCTCAGGGATGGATCAGCGCCAAGAGCTCTGTACCTAATTTTATCTAACAATGAAAATCTATGAGACAGATAGAAAAATTGTTTCTTTTAATACGCTTGCCACTTAGGCTGGAACGCAAAAAAAAAGAAAGCGATGCAATTCAAAGACGGAAAATGATGAAATAACATACACTTGTCTCGGCAATGATCCTATCTATCTCCGCGTCCGCTCGATCCGAGTCGCTCAATGTGTCCAGCGCTCGGAATTCGACATCGGTGCAATCGCTATGATGACACTCTCCGTATTCCGTTTTCCTAGGAAAAGCTCTTCTTTGCTAGATAAAACCAAATGTTGATGGGATTAAGAAACAAGCTAAAACCTACTGGTTCAGATGACCCATGATATGCGACCTAATGCCAGTTCTTGACAGTCCCCAACAAACTAATGGGGCCAATAGTTCCTACAAAGGAAATGGTAGTTGAACTTTAGAAAGCATCCTTCTCTTAATTTCTAATCAGAAAGCTCAGATTCTTAAATCCGATTTGAATGAAAATGAATAGAACTAAAGCCAGTAGCGGGACTGTTTGGGAGAAACCATCATTACTTCTAACGCTGCCATTAAAAAGGACTATCAAATTACTACTATCAATCGATAACGAATCGATCAACTTTCCTCATGATAAAAGAAAATCGGCTCAAGGAGAAACACCACTACGTCATAAGCTGAAGGAAGAGACAAGATGGACGTCGACAATGACAGCTGTAGCAACCTTTACACTGCCGTCCTTATCGATTGAAAGCACGCTACACAGCTCAGCAAAAGAGCAAAGTTTTCGAATAGAGCGCGTTAAGCGATTTCTGTCCTTTGTCAGCTATTTCCAGATGCTTAAGTTAAGAACATGCCGAAATCATTTGGATCATCGTGCTAAGGAAAACAGTCGATGTATTTAGTATTTCTAAAGCAACTCAGTAGGGCATTGGCGACATCGTAAACTATGGAGCTGGATGTCTGTCCGCCCATATTACTATTATTACTACTATTATTATTGTTATTATTATTATTCGTGTATAATGCTGAGATATTTGCAAAACTCCGGACCGCAGGTGTATGCGGTGGGGAACGAACGTGCGCTATTGTCCTTTCCGGGGAGTAGCGCACAGCGGTCACGAAGTTCCTAGTGAATGCATCAACCCTATAACCACAGTAATCCCCAAAAGTATGCTCATCAACCCTCGACAAGGTGACACGACTTACCTGAAGATTAGCACCACCGTCGTCGCAAATGCTTTTCGTGAATTAGAATGAACCGACGGAAAGTGGAACGCTTTTTTTTCCAGCACACGATGTTCTCAGTGATTTTGGTATCGTAGGGACGGGTTAGTGGTCTGTTCGCACCGTTGCTTCCACGTAGCATTTTTCTCTGATCGGGTCAACTTCGCTCTTGCTTAACTGAATCTCATAGTTTGATGACTAAACCTCTTTATAGCAAGCCAGTACAAATCACGATCGGTGTAGGGATGTGTAGAAATGCGGACAGGTTAGGTAAGTGAAGAAGGTTATCAGGAAAGACGTTGTCAGGAAACAGATGACGACCCTAGCTGATTGATAGTGAGGTGATGTGAACACGTTGTTTACGATGGGATATAAGATTCTTTTGACTCTTATACGGTTCTGAAGAAAAAAGCACCGAAGAGGACGGAGAGGAAGAAAAAACATCGGCGCATTGCAAAAAAAAGTACAGAGATTCCCACTCGTTTACCAGAATGGACGACTCCAGTGCTGTACGACTAGTGCTTATTTAGTGGAAGTGCCTCTGAAGGGAAAGAAGTGTGTAGAATAAGAAAGTATGAGTGATGTCGGGTATGTAGAGCTCCACTTCCTACCGTGAAATAGTTGATGCCTGCCGTTCCCATGCACAGCCTGTTCTCATTCACGGGATGAGCATTCCTATAATAAGGCGAGACGCATATGCACTAGGTACTGTACGAATAACAAGGGAATTGGCATCTGTATGGACAGATAGGGAATAGTCGCTATAGACATATTATTCATTGCGATGAACACTGACAAAGTGGAATGAATGCCGGCCGACTATGGGGACCTGTTTGTCGACGAGACTGACTAATACCGCAGTCTGATGGAGCACGACGGTGGTGACTGCTAGGCTGATATAGCTACAATCCCGCATTCAGATCTGAGTAGAAGGATAAAGTAACACAATGAGTATGTAGAAGTGTCAAAATAGGGAAAAGATGAAAGACTTCTAGCTTTATCACTTTCCAATCAGATCATTATTCTTACCTATACAAACATTTCGAGAACCGCCGCATTATGTCATCACGGCAGGAGTGTGACTAGCATCATCAAGCGCTGTATAGAGAGATCGACAACAGGAGTCCGTCGTTTACACTTAGTGAAGGAGTACGTTGCAAGTTTTGATATCTATTGACAACCAGAGACCAATGAGAATGGTACAAATGTCTGGAGAACTGGTTGACTCGGACACCTCATGCGAGAAAACTACAGCCTTATCCTGGTTATCTCATCTCGAAAATCCTACTGACCCAATTCACTGATTAGAGAAACGATGTCTACTTGGCATAGCTCGTAAAAAATCTTTATATGCCGATTAGCGACGCGATGGCTGTCTAGTGCTCGAGGTCTAGGGTTTCCCTTCTGTTTCTATCTCAACTGAGTCAAAAGCTTTCCCTAAATCGATGGAATTGAGACAGAGCGGTTTCTTGTACTCTCTCCATATTTCAATGTCTTGCTGTCGTGTGGATGTGGTCCACCGTAGTGAATCGTTTTCGAAATTCTGCTTGCTCACATGTCTGTCCTTCGTATAGTGTTCTATCATTCCTCTTTTAGAATAACTCGAGTGCAGACTTTATAGACGGCAGAGAGCAGGTAGATTGGGCGATAGCTGCCAACACCGTGAAGGTTATCCGTGTTGAACACAGTAACACAGTCTCGCTGGTCTTCCACCGAATAAGAACCTTGCATTCTGACAGGTAACGTACGAACAACCGAACCAGTGGTTCTATGAACACTGGCGAGAGGTTCCTCAGGTGTTGAGATCTTACCCTGTGCGGACCTGGTGCTCTTCAATTTTCCAACGACAAAATGACATGTCGGATTTCGGAAGGGAGAACCGGTGGTACAACATATCCATCCTCCTTTATTTCATATGACAGAAGGTGGATGTGGCTATCGAAAAGATCCGAGTAGTATTCGTGAATGGTTTTCTCCATTGCATTTTTGGACGCTGTAACTGTTCCCTCTGGGCGTCGGAGTCATCTTAGTTTAGTAATTGGCGAAGCATCAGTGGGCTTTGCGAATGCTTTTCTCATTCTCTGCAGCTTCAACAATAACTGCTGCTCCTCTCTTTAAAGTCTTCTTTTATCGCCTGTCTGCATTGTTTCGCAAAATTGGATGTGATTTGGCGGTCGCTTGTATGACTCCATTCTGAAATATCACCTCGAGTGTTTCTAGAGATGGATGTCTCTTGGAGGGTTTCGATCTTTCAGCTCTCATTGCGCTAAATTGAAGATGTTCAAAGAGCTGATAGAATTCCTCGTCGATGTTGTCAATATCGGCGTCATTGAGGAACGTATGTTCTTCTCTGTAGAACTTTTCCAAGTACATATAGAACGCTTCGACTTCATCTTCGTCAAAGTTTGATGTCGGTGCGTAGATGACGAGGATTGTCAAAGCCGGTATTCATCCACATCTTCACCCCTTTAATCCTAAACATTCGGGTTGTTAATTGTTCGAAAGAATCGACATAGTTTGTGAGGACGCCTACGCCTCCAACTGCTCTATTATCGCATGTTCCGAGGAACAGTTCTTCTCCGGAGTCATAGACGGGATTGAATTGGTGACGTCTTCTCGTTCCAACCAGTCAAATGACGTCGTACCTTATCCTTCCCATCTGCATGATCAAGTCCTGTATCGAGTACTCAGATGCAAGTGAGCGCGCATCGTAAATACAGATCGCCTCGTCAGCCCTTCGAGATTTAAGCGGTGTAGAATGGTCCTCAGATTTTATCAGTCTTTCCGCACGTGTCCTAGCCAACGCTGCCGTATCGTCGGCTAATTCGGGATCAGGGAAATGAGGCTCACTTATTTTACTGTTTAGTGTTTGATACCCATGTGTGGCTTCCTGAGCTCAAAACGTGGGACTTGGGTAGCTTGCAAATCTTTCACAGAGTAGACGATAAACTTGTTTGTTGGAGGAGAATCCTTATTACCTCCTTTATAGTTTCCAGTTACTTGGTCCACCTGCGTCTCAAGTACAAAGTCGCTTTTGGTCCGCGATTAACACCTTATCCGCTACTTTGGGACGCGCCACGTTGCTTATCGACTAACCACTAAGAGATTTCTATGAGGAAGATCCATGGAGCTGTTGAAGTATGTAAAAAATTGATTTCGGGAAAATGCTACGACTGTCGGTGATTAAAGTGAATTGGATTGGTAGGGAATAGCTATATTATGCTATATTATAATATAGTATATTAAGTATATTATAGTATAGTATAGTATATAGTATATAGTATATATATAGTATATATAGTATATTAGTATATTATATAATGTATTATATTATTATACTAGTATATTAATATAATATAGTATAGTATAATATAATATATTATAATATAGCTATATTATGCTCCGTGCTGGCACACGTCACTTGTTGTTGTGTGTCCACAATTCCAAACCTCAAATTCAAACAACTACGCTTCTATAAATAATTGAGGTGGTTAGAGATGTCGTGTAATAATACACGCTTGGTCGATGGTTCCATCCTGCCTGAGGTCAGACACGCCTCTCATCCCTCCGTGATGGGCAATTTGGTACTACATTAGTAGTACATTGGTAGTACATTGGTAACAGCTTCTTCCGATCCACATAACCCAACGATTACTCGTGATGAAGACTGTATAAGGATAATAAAGACTTGGCAACACTCTACAAAAGCTATATCAGGATTCAACTCGACGACCAAATTTAATCAAATTTATGGAAAAGAAAAATCTTTTAACTGGCAGGTAAATCAAAACACTGTAGAAAACTCCTTCCACTTCTGTTCAGCAAACACGAGGTGCTATTCCACTTCCCCACTCACGTAAAAGCTGACGTTTCGACGGAATTCGCCCTCCTCAGAGCCTGGAAAGGCCAAGTTGACAGCAACCCATTCGGCCAAACACCTCCGCAACCAAACAGAGAGAACGCTAAACCAAGATTTCAATCACATTGAACATAGCTCCGCACACTCACCGTTTTCTATGAGTCTTCCACTGAGTATGTCGTCTGAAGAGCAACTGCACAGAACTCACATGGAAGCGTAATGTGCCCCTCCCATCAGAATAAAAGGTTTACATACTGCCCTATATCACGCGTGATAATGAGGCATTCTTCTCTGTGGTTCACTTTCGGATTTCTGGAATTAATCCAGAACGCCTCGAGAGTTTTGCGCGCTCGTGTTCTTGATTCCTGCACGAGGATCGTGACGCGTACGTCAAAGTCCTCCCTGTTATGTCTCTGGGTCCTACGCGTGCCTAGCAGGGTATTTGGTCTATGTTTGCCGGCTAGGTGTTCTTTTATGCGGACACAGAGGGGTCTGTCCGTTTCGCCAATGTATTCGTCTCCGGACGCCTTACAGGAGATCAGATAAATTATACCCGAGCTCATGCAATCATCGTCTTTACCATTGGGGCAAATTATGCAATTTTGTGTTGCACATAGACGGTCATATAGTCGGGTACTAACTAGCTGGCGCCTAAGATTACTCGGTGGTATTTAAACTACGTTTACCGAATTCTCTAGACCCGCCCTTCTTAAGCAGCGTTTTATATCCGCACTTACATCATTTGAGATGAAGGGTAGCATAAACGGGACCTTTTTATCGCTAGAGTTATCGTTTGGGGGCCTCCGGTTTTCCCTACACCTATCCCGAGCTACAGTTTCGTAGCCATTGGGAATGGCTATTTGCCGCGTCAAACTCCGGGACTCCTCTCTCTGCTCTCTTCCAGTGCACACGTTGGTTGCTCTTCGAAACATGTTTCTTACAAGCGCCCTTTTCGTGTGAGAGGGGTGAGAAGAGAGTTAATGTACCAGGTTGTTTTTACTACTTGGCTTTCGGTACCACTTTCGTAATGTAGCCATTTTTTGATAGGTTAATTCGGACGTTCAGGAATGGAAGCCATTTTTCTTTCGGCTTTTCTCGGGTGAACTTGATATACTCTGACTGTTTATTCAACAACTCGAAACACGTGTCCATTTTCTCTTGTGTTAAGCAAAGGACAAAACAGTCATCTATATATCTATAGTAGAGTAGCGGCCCGAAATCAATCGCCGGTGCTTCCACCTTAGACATAGACGCAATGGCGAGACTTGGGATCAGTCGTTGTCCCATTGCCAGCCCTCTTATTTGAGCGTAGTACTTCGCGGACCATCTGAAGATTGAGCAGCTCATGCATTTTTTTAAGAGTGCCATCAACTGCTCTATCTTGAAGCCATACATGTTTATTTCTCTTTCGTGTTGTAGAAGGAGTTCGAATATGGCTTGCATTGCGGAGTCATTCGACACGTTTGTGTAGAGGGCGGTAACGTCGAAAGACTCCATCACGTACGCGCTGCTGGGCTGCGCAGTACGTAGACGATCCAGAAACATTTGGGTATTCGTAAAATGGACTGGAATTTGTTTCAACAACTGGTTAAATATTAGGGTTAAAAACCATGTTATCCTGTCCGTTGGCCCGTCTACGCAGCTAGTGATAGGTCTAACCTTAAATAATGATGGATCGGTAGACGCAAGATCATCGCTGGATACTAACTTATGAGTTTTTATAAGCAAGTACAAGACAGGACATGTTGGTAAGTCAATTTTTAGTTGAGGGATAACTGATGGTTTCAATGTTCGTAACAATAATAATACAAGAACAACGATACACTAACACAGAAACAACACAGGCGGCAGTGTGGTGACAACAGGGTCACCAAGTGAAGACAAGCCTGATTCGTAAGAAGAAGATTCGATGTAAGACAGTACCTCCGCCACAGGCTGCTGAATCAGTGTCATGTGCATTTGTGACGTATAATACATCGGTAGTTGTTAGCACATTAAAAGACTCACGTGAAGCCGTAAGACTTGATTTTTCCAAGCTTACCTTGGTTATTCAGCATCTTATTGCTATCAGTTGTGATCAGCTAATCCTCAAATATAAATTCAACCACTCTTCAAGTGCTCGAAAAGTGTGTGAACGGAGGAGCAGAACGCATTTCACTAGATCGCAACGTATGCGGGATTTGTGCGGACGGTCGATGCTTAAAGTTTGTGACACACTACAATCCAAAACACCATGCTTCTTCCTCCACAAATGGTGCTATGCGAATATAGTATTCATTGTAACTTCACTGACACCCACTCGATTGAAATCATTGAAACCATTTGCTCACTTCCCCATTCTGCGGACACATCGAACCCACTCTATGTTCAGCACTAATTGTCAATCAGAATCCGAAAGGCTGGCAAGTTGGAGCTATACTAGCAAAAACCGTTGCTCTATACTAGACTATGAGCGATCGCTACGTACTTTTATATTTGCTGCTCACACTCGACAAACCACCGTGCTTGAATACTAAGCTTTGCTTGACGTTGCATAAAATCACTGGTCACCATCATATTCTGAAAAAATAGGTAAGGAACTAGATTTCAGTAACATCCGGTCGATATAGCAAACATCTTCGCCATACTTTCTGCTGTTTTTAGTGTGACCAATAAAGGTTTGACCAATAAATAGAGGTAAAATAACTGAACTTATTTTCTTATAAAGGGTATAGCATAAAGCCCTCAGCGTTGATCAGTTCCTGAGCGATGTGCCATGCATTCGACTTCATCGAGAATTCTTGGAGCCGATTGAAAATAGGCGAAAAATTAGGCGAATGCATATTTGGGCTTTACAATAACCTGCGGTGGCCTACCGTGCATTGAGCCAGTGCTGCTATCTTCCCAGACAATTTTGGTACCAATCCGCCATCCCGAGGGGATAGAGAGTCTGGTAAGCTTAGGGCGTAGGGATCGATCCTGTGTTTATTGTAGAGCGCCTCTGACCACTACGCCACACACACCACATTTTCTGATACTAGTACAATTTGCATCCAGTTGGTTAAGGTCAAATCTGTAAAGTTCAGTTTCGAAGTTTTAATAATTAGACTCCACAAAGTATAAAGTTGCTTCAAGGGATTCCGCAAGGAAACCTGTTTATACGAAATCGAAACTGTATAAAACTCACCAATGCTTGCGTGCGACCCCCAAACTGAACTTGTTTTCTCGCGAAGTGAGTTATTTGGTAGAAAGCATTCGGTGCCCACATACAGGATAATGTAAAAGATCAAATTGGGCAAGAAGAAAAACCTCAGATCTAGTATCCAAATTAGATCGTTAAAATAAACATCTTGGAAAAATAACCTGTACTGGGTCCTGTGGACCAAGAGGTTGTTACTTTTACTATAACTGTTGATGACCCGTTTTGTTGCATTTACCTACTCCCAACATCTCTGCAAAAAAACGGAACATTCCACTGCAATTGCTGGAAAAAATCAACAAAAGGCAAAATTACTCATACAGATTGTGTCCAAAGAGATACTTAACCCCAGCTAGCGGACAAACATTCCGTTTGCTTAGATGGCTTTCACGTTTATGCTTTACTTCCAGTACATTATCCCTTATTCAACAATTCAACACAGTATTTGTACCCGATCTATCTTTTTTTGAATTTCTTTCCACAATAATACACATTACTAACCACATGCTGAGCAGATGGGCGGGAGAAAGATCGAAGCTAAACACAAATCGGAAGCTGATAGCTTAGCTAGCTAGAATAGCTTGATTTCTGCCATACAAAAGATATCTTCCTTAATTAGTAAAACACACTGGTAGTTGTATTAGTTCTGTTAAGCTCAGCATTTCCACTATGCTACGTCTACTTCCCAAACTGTGCAATGTAGGCCATTTCTTGCACATTTACCTTAATACTGTTGCTAGGACGGGTGATCTTTCAGTAATCCTTTCCACACAGAGGGGCCTTTGTCACCTAATTCCACATGCAAGCACACTTCTCCAGACACAAAAAACCCATGATCACAATAGCAACTATTTGTCTTATTCGTGACCTCAAAATTGCTCAGAACTAACTATGTTAATGTTTCGTGAAAGCAAATAATACTGCCAACGACGCAAAAAGAGTCACGCAGTGGGATAACACAAGGACGAATCCAACTAAATTCAGTTCCCTACTTTTCTTTACGCCCTTTTAGCGAGTGATAGTAATGAGGAGCACCCTTCGCGAAATAGCGAAGGCGCTCTCTCATTTCTAAGAAATATTCACAAATTCGTCTTCACAAAGCCCTCGACTGTCATTGAATTCATTGTTTTATAAATGAATAGACAACGAGCTTATTGCTGTACTGTTTATCTACAATAGCTGGCGCTTCGAGAGATTGTTGATAGTAATGTTTAATCATTATTCTTAGAATATCCTTACCACTCTTGTCCGATGGACTTTCTGTGTAAGCTAGATGTTTTGGTATACTTACTAGCTACCACGGTATAACGCTTTGAACCAGCTCCATCAGATTGAACTACCTGACTACCTTACTTCATTTCTGGCACTAACTCCAATCCACAAGGGTGTTGAAGTATGAGCAAAACTCGAAATCTAAGATGGGCTTAGAACGCGCGATTGTCCATACTGGAGGCTCATGTACTTTCCACAACACCAACCGAGGAGGCCATCACTTTGACTTCCTCCGAGTCAGTTTTTGCTCTATCTGTGTTATAAGCAATCAAGCGTCATTGGAAATAATCCGGGGGCATAAATGAACATTAAACCTAGTTAAGCCGAAGTATATGTCGAAGTAATATCAAAATGAACCCATGCTTGTGAAACGGTTTGTACACTTTGCGTAATGGAAATCTCTTCACACAACACTCTCTATTTTATAGAGATTTCTAGCCTCTCTTAACTTTAAATAATTACCTACATTTCAATTCTTTTTTAATGTAAGCATCAGAGCACTTTTGTGATTTACACAGTTGCATTTACACTCTTCTTGTACTGAATTACTCTGGTAGGCGTTCCAGCATCTAAACTATTCGACTCTTCTCTGAAGTAATTTACCCCAGAGTAGGCTCAATTAGAATGCACTTGGTAGGACGCGAAAACCTCTTTTTATAAACAATAACTTTTTGCACCAGTAATATCATAACTCTACCTTTTCCTGATATTTTACAAGGATCAGGAAATTATATGCTACCTGTACTTCGTTCCGGCTCATAATCCCATCCTACCTGTTCAATTCATACATTAGAATCTCACTAACCTATTCAGTTTATAGAAATTACCAGTTTGGAGATGATGCTACTGTTAGACCAGTTGTATTTTTGTTCTCTATTCTACTTACATAACCTTTCTGCCCTCCCAAAAGTTTACCACCTCATCGTGGCTAGGAGGTGTTCGGATGGCGACAGCGGTGTCGTTCATCTCCCCAAAAGGACGTCGCAAGCTGAGAAAGAGTCCCACGTTTTCATCCAGCCCCTAGCTAAGATTAAACCAATATCAGGAACCACTACCGTCCTGGTCTCAAACTAGTCGTAAGGCAAATCGCTTCTGATGCACAAAGGTCGGATCTGTATCACGGTGACGCTCTCAGGACGGCTTCGGCTATTCTGATCTCGGGGCTCCATGGAACCACATTGGCTAAACTAGGAAAGCTGTAGGCCAATTACTCTGCACACTGGGTCCTACCGTCTACGACACTGGGAGGTTGGACAACAGGTGAGAGGCGATGCAATCACGGAATGCTATAGAACGTGTTGGAAACGATCAGAAAGAGGACGACCGCGATACGCCATGGGAACTTTTTCTTACTCTGAATCTATAACACTAGAACAGTCTCTTTGGACGCCGACCTTTACGCTCTTCTTAAGGCTACCGTTCGTATAAAAATCCACGTAATCTCCCTAGAAAAGAGGAACAGCAGGAACACCGATATTCATCAATTGGATGACGGAAACCTTGTCATTTTCGAAGGGAGAATTCCGGGACTAAATGTAGGTGGTCTTGGGTTTGTCATACCTCCATCGATTTCCCATGTAGTCACCTCACACGGAGTCGTACCAGCACGCCTTGCCATTCTACGTCTCAAACTTCCTTGTCGAAAAGAGTAACTTTCATCGAATGCTAATCACCAACATGTACAGCTGATGAGGACGAAGTGGACGTGTTGCGCAACCAGTTGGAGGAAGCAATCCGCAACGAGAACTCGTTCCTTAAGTTCATTATTGGAGGATTCAGTGCTAGATGAGAAACGGCCAACGAAAATGAGCGCAGAATAGGGAAATTCGGATTAGAAGAACGAATAAAGGATAAAGGATAAAGTTTTCATCGTTGATCAATCCCTGAATGTTACGCCATGCATTCTACTTCACCAAGCATCGTTCGGAAGTGATTGAATGCATATCTGGCCTTTTACAATGGCTTGCGGTGGCCTACTGATGTATCGTGCCAGTACTGCTATGCTCCTAAACTCCAAAAGCCTGGCACCAATTTGCCACCCCGGAGGGATAGAAGACTTTGTGGGCCATTAGCCAAGGGATCGATTCCACATGTGTGAGTACGTGTCTTCCATGGGAATCTATTCTTTGAGAAGAGAGAAAATCATATATTGATGAACATGGGAGTCTGCTAAAGGCACGACTCATGCGGAGATCGACCATACTCTCACGATCAGAAAGTGGTGCATCTTTGACACATCAGTGGTACCTGGATTCTATACTGGATCTGATCACCGCCCTCTCTGGGTGAAGGTTCGATTCAACCCCAAGCAGAAAAAAATTCCTGTCACGGTCCAAGAAAAGGTAATATGTTGTGTATGACGAGGATTTTCTGAATAAAGCATTTTCCTCACATGACTGGCAAAAAAGGAAAATCAGACCGAGGATTACAAGCTGTCTATCAAAGGACTGAAGAGATGTGCAGCCCAACAAGCAAGAAATTACCATCTCCGTTATCATCAAGGAGTTTCTCGAAAAGAGAAAGAAACTGAAGCTTGATCCTTTTGCAACACATCTAAGACGTCTGATAATAAATACGAACTGTAGAAGATTTTCACAGAAGGATTTACACTGGTAGAGGTGGCATAAATTATTGGCGGAAGTAGCAGATCAAGAACGATCCAGTCTAAAGAAATGCCATCGGGAGCTTTGCGATTGTAATGTTCAGCTATCCGTCCTGATGAACATAGATGGGACTCAAAAAACCGACGTTCTATAAATCTCGGCGTAAATAATCGATTTATTTATTCATATGTTCTTATGTACTGATCTTGTTGAGCTGATGCGAGGTTGGTATAGTTGTCACTGTTTTTGTTGTTATCATTGTTGTTGTTGTTGTTGTTGTCGCTGCTGTTGTTGGTCATTGGCTTACGTTTCGGAGATTTCGCCTCCCTCAGAGCCTGGACGTATTTTACACAAGAATAGCTTAATAAATCAGTAGAAAAACCAAATTATTAATGAAGACCTTACATATAAATAAACGCCATATTGATCACTAGTTGGGTACTCACCGTGCCGTTACGAGTGGGACTTCACGTGGGACAACGAGAGATATCCACCCAGGGGTCAAAATATCATTTTGAAATAAGGCGCCAGATCACGTGTGATAGTGAGACATTCGTCTTTCGGCTTCATCTTTCGATTTTTGAAATTTATCTAAAACGCCTCAAGAGTCTTGCGGTTTAATATTTGTGATTCCTGCGCTGGGACCCGGACATTCCCTTCAAAATCATCGCCATTGTGCTTCTGTGCCTAAATGTACCTAGAGCAGTGCTTTGAGAAATTTTAACTTCCCCATCTAGGTGTTCTTCTATTTGGACGCAAAGTGGTCTAACCATCTCCCTAACATATTCTTCACTGCATGCCTTAAAGTTAAGGCAAGTAAAAAAACTCTAAAGCTTTCGGCGTTGATCAGTCTGTGAGGGATCCGCTATGCATTCGACCTCATTAATCATCGTTTGGAGGTGACTGAATGCATATCTGGCCTTTACGGTGGCGTACCGATGTATCGAGCTACCGCGGGTAAGGACCTTCCAGACAAGTCTGGTACCAATTTGCTAACCCAAGAGGGATGGAAGGTTTGGTGGGCCATCGGCGTGGTGATCGATTTCACGTGTGTGGTAGGGCGTCTCCGTTCACTGCGCCACAAACGCCTTTAAAAAAACTGTAAAATAGAGAATGTAGTGTGCAAAGGTTTTCACTATGCAAGGTAAGCAAAAAAATTTCACAAAGATGGATTCATTCATTTAGAATCGGTGTATGTATGGAGGCAGTCCTGCTATCCTCCCAGTCAAGCCTTGTACCAATTTGCCGCCCCTGGAAGGATGGAACGTTTGGTGGGCCAAGGACGTGAGAATCGATTCCGCGTGTGTTGTGGGGCGTCTCCGACCACTGCGCCACACGTGTCCCATAATATTATATAATACTAGTAATTGTTATTAATAATAACAATAAATTAATAAAATAACAATTAATAATTAGTACTAATGTATAGTATGATATATATAACCGCCAACAATTATAATAATTAATTAAAATTAATTACTTGATAACTTGAACTGCCCGTCCTCACAGCTTGTGCGGCCCTCAGCACAGTCACCATTTTTCGGAGATTTGCTGGTTAAGCCATTATGGTTCCCTGGGTTCCCGAGGTCAGCCTGGTCAAAGTCTACTCCAGGTTGTCACCACGACAGGCAGTCGCAGCCCTTGTGGATCAGAGGGAGATTTACTACCATGCAATTTTGATACCAAGATGGTGGTAGTTTCCTAGTATTGGTTTACTCTTAGCTACGCTTCCTGATGGAAACGCCGGACTTCCTTCTCATCTTGGGAGACCCTAACGAGGAGACGAATCCCCGCTGTGCATCGCAGTCCGACACCTAGGGACACCGCCCAGCCACGATGAGGCGGTAAACCGTTGGTGGGCAAAAAAAAAAACACTGGAAAAAATTAATTACAACAATTTGTAATTTTAGTACAATTATGTGATATTTCCTTATTTTTTAAAATATTTTTGTATAACCTGTCTTTACGTCTACTGTGCGGGTCCTAGCACTTCTCACACTCGATTCGTTTCCTCGCATACATTTTCAGCGAAGATCTTCCAACTTTTAAGTGTGGCTTCGATTGCTGCTTGAGGATTTCCATTTCATTTTGAATGTCGCAGAATGCTGTTCAAGCAATTCCTCTTAGAGCCCTGAGATAGCCAGGCTGGAGCGTTCCCAATTAGATTTCAAAGAGTGATTTTTTTCTGAGGCAAATTCGGTATCAATTTTCCGACCCCGAAGGAATGAGAAGCTTGGTTGGGCCGGAGCAGAATCGAACTGATACCGTGCTCGTGTTGATGGACATCACTACCGCTTTACTATCCGCCCTAATAGTTCGATTAATAATTAATATAATATACGATTAATAATTAACAATTAGTAATCGATAATTATTGGCTATAATATAATATCATAAATACTACAACAATACAATAGTGGTGCCTGTGGCGCAGTGGTCGAAGGCGCCATACACATGTGGAATCGATCTCTCCACCGATCGCCCACCAAGCACCAAGCCTTCCATCCCTCCGGAGTCGGCAAATTGGTACCAGGCTTGTCTGGGAGGATAGCAGCACTGGCTGGACACATCGGTAGGCCACCGTGAGTCATTGTAAAGGCCAGATATGCATTCAATCACCTCCAACGATACTTAATGAAGTCGAATGCATGGCGCATCCCTCAGGGATTGATCAACTCCGAGAACTTTATCCTTTATAACAATACAATATTATATTACCGTATTTTATATTTGTATTTAACCTTTTTCATAATTCATTTCTTCACTTTCATCTTTTCACGTCGTTTTAGCTCCTTTTTTCCTTTATTGGACAAAAATATGTATGTTATGACATATACAAACACTATTTTACTTCAAAGTTCGCAATAAGAGATCGCTGAAGGCTGTTTCAATGAAACTTCTGCGCGGCACTTCCACTTGTGGCTTTGAGTTTTCCCATATTTCTTTTGAAAACTGTAAGAGGTTGAATGGTATCCGCTCCAAATTGGTATGACGAAGAGCTTTATTAAATTTAGCAATAGCTTACTAACTGCTTGGAAGTTCACTACATGTAGTAAAAGCGTCATCTGTAAAAGTTTGAGCTAAACGCCTGTGAAACAAGAGTAACTTTCCTAAGCTACGTTGAAAACATAAGAGATAAAGCGTCGGCGTTGATCCACCCGTATAGGGCTGCGACATATACGTCGATCTATTAATGGAGGTGTTTTAAAAGCATATTTGTGGTATACAGTGTCTTAGTGAAACCTAGAGCGGAATCGAGTCAATATTTTTGTTCTCCCAGGGAAGACTAGCAGAAACCCCGAAGGGATGTTGCATGGTTGATTTGCCGGATATCAGGACCGGGTGTGACCGACGAACATCTGCATCTCTAACCACTGTGCTAGATGCTTCCTTGAATTACTATTCTACACTTTTTCTTTCCACTTCTATAGGATAGAACCGTTCAGTTTCTCAACAGATTTTTCCCTTGAGGAAACTTTAGGTATGAGCAAAAGGATAGGACGATTGTCGACAGCATGAGCGAATGAAGTCCGATTTCACGTAGCAAATCCCAAGACCGCCTCTTTTAACCCCGGCACTGATCAATAATTCAGTTTTTCTTGATGAGCAAATACGAGGATGTTATTACACTTTTTAGTCATAGAAGTTGACGTTTTGGTAGTTTCGGCTTCTTGAAAGTGTGGAAGGGTGAAATTGACACTCAGTCTACTCAGTCACTTTCATAACCTCAGCAGTAACCTAATAACTTTCATAATCCAACCAAGATGTTTCTCAAGCGATTAAAATTTCGGTGTTAAGCTTTTTTGTTGAGGTTGGATAATTATTTGGCCCGCAAGATTGCGAGGACCAACTTGACCTTTCCAGACTCTGAAGAAGTCGAAACAATCGAAATGTCAGCTGTTGTGAATAATTGAAAACATTGACATGAAGTCAACATTTCTTCACATCTATCGCTGTATTTACGACTTGTACAACAAACTAAGCAAACAAACTGTAAACTGGCATCACAACTATTGTGAGCAGTGACAAACACAAAGGTTATGCTCACAGAACATACTCCCACTTCTTCGCGCTATCCATGTCTACTTTTTTGACCATGCATGCCGTCCAACTTTCACACACGCGTCAGAATCTTGACATTACGTAAACAGAATTAAAGATCACTTGGCACTATAGAACACACGGTCGAGAGACGCCCACGCACACAATCAATAAAGTCGGAGTTTTCTTCCTACCTCGGCGATCAAAAGATTGTGACAGTGTTCTGTATGTGGGAATGCCGAAAATGAGATTTGTCGGCCACTTTATGAGTATTAGCAAGAACACATGGACGGGAGCCGTCAGCGGTTAATTCTTCAGGGTTGACAAGGGCACAAAAAAAAGCCACGAACCAGATGGTCAAACTCTTTCACAAGAAATGTAGAATGAAAATATTATGCTCTCATGGTTTTTTTGGTGAAAGAAAAACTCCTCGGCAAATTTTTCATGCACCAGTGATAAATGGAGAGGTGATTGACGCACTCTACAGTCACTTAGCGAACAACGGGAGAGCAGGTGATGCAAGTAATGCTTGCTATTTGCTTTGTGCTATGAATGACCTTGTAATGAAAAGCACGACGGTGAAGATTTTTTAGCAGCTGAGACAAGTGGTGATCTTCAAAAAGTGCTCTATCGGTAAGCTGAAGAGCAGTCTCTGGGTCACCATATGTTAATTTATTCAAGAAGTCCAACAATCTCTCAAATCTGAGATTCAGAAGATTCTGACACTTACGTCTTCCAGGACTTTGGCTTTACTTTCCGTTCTCCGTAGAATTTTGTGGCATTTTTTACGTTTTAAATACAATTTCAGAGCGTGTGTGTTAACAAAGTATTTCACTCGATGTGATCTCTGGAGACTTCACTAGGACACTGCTGTTGCTTCTTTGCACAATATCTGAGGGCATCTAGATGTTAGTTCGATATATTGAACGAAAACGAGTGCATTTGCAAAAAGCATTAGAAAGACATCTGCGTCGACTCCGACATTGGGAAGTTTTGAAGAAATTGAAAGAAAATGCTATGAGTCGTCGTCGCAAGGATGTTCGGAAGTACAATATTTTATTCCTTACTTTACTCGTCGAGAATGGACTACGATTTTTCAGCGTGGAGTATAAATCGACAGATAAGACACATCATTACAATAATTTAGAGATATCCTACACATAATCGATGAATCCTACCAATCTTGGTGGAAATGTACCACATACGCTGGTTCCATCAGAGTTTTCGGGTCTATCTGCTCGTACGGGCAAGACAATATTTCGCTAAACTTCTGTAAGCTAGCGACTACGTTCAACTTGTATTGCACGTGACGTCGTGCCTGGAAATCAAACAGATAGTCAACAGATGAAGGACTTCGCACGGATCCCTTTCCATAAGGAAGGCATTAGTGACGGTGTTTGCAAAAGGCGTCGGTACACCTTGTTGTTTGTATTCAATAGCCCTTCCATGAGGATGGAACCAACTTCTAGCGTATGTGGAAGCCCACCGTATACGTATGCACGTTACATTTCGCAAATGATTTATATGCAGCGACCTCATAACGCACTCTCGATGTTTGCAATGGTCTGACAGGAATACTACCTTCCCCACATCATAATCTTCGGTGACTGCGAGGAAACATTCGACTGTTTGCGGACCAACACCAAGCTGTCCGCCTTATTTAACCAAGGTATAGATGCTTGAGGCATAAAAATGCTTGTTGATTTTAATAGTCATTGCACACGACACAGATTATTTATCAACCACTGACTGTTCCCATTATTAAAGCAATAGAATGAGATGACGCCATTTCGCTTGAGATGTTCCCTACCGCGCTACAGTTGTGTTTCGCTGTCGAATGAGACGAGAAACACGTTGATAGATGGCTTCTCTCTAGCCTTTGCTCTGCCAGTGACATTGTCATCTCTTTAAACAGTATGATATCGCAAACAAAAATGCCTTTCGAATTCAATGAAACAAGGAAAACGATAGAACTTAGAAAGAATTGGAAAGAAACTCAAACGATGATGAAGTTTTGACACCGCCTACTTTCTACAGCCTCATTACCTTTTCTAACATGGTAACCGGTACCCTCCCTAACTAGTAAAACTGTCCCCTTTTTTCATGAAAAATGATGTCAAAAGAATATGCACTGATTTCTAGTACTGGTTTTCTACTGATTTCAAAATTAGTAAATGACCCGCTATTTTCATATCACACCTATTTTCACACATTCAGTGGAAGACTCATAGAAAGCGGTAAGCATGCGATGAAGCCATCCTCTGTTCAATGTGATTGAAATCTTGGTTTAGCGTTTTCTCTGTCTGGTTATGGAGGTGTTTGGCCGAATAGATTGCTGTCAACTTGACCTTTCCAGGCTCTGAGGAAGGCGAAATCAGCCGAAACGTCAGTTTGTGCGTAAATGAAGAAGAAAATAACACCTCGTGTTTGCTCAACAAGATGATAAAGAATTTGCTATTTTTTTGATAAGCACGCCTGAGCTTGTTGTTGTACGCTTTTGCAATATTGACCTTACATGAGGTTGATAAAGATGTTTATTCGGCGAACGCTTCGACTGTTTCGTCTTCATCAGAGCCGGTGATCCTTGTCTATAGTCCACGGGTATTCCTCTTGTCGATGTAGCGTCTTCGCCTCGCACCGAACTGAATCTTCTTCAGTTGAGCATCTCGAATTAGACATACTCACCCAGCGACGCTCTTATATACAGGGCAGTTGTTGTTGATATGATTATGAGCCAATGATAATTTGTTTTTCAACGGGCAATCCATCCCGCAGCGGTCGGTATTTTGTTAGCTCGCTCATGACGAGTTGTAATATTAGTGCAGAGTAGTTATTCAAGAGAACATTTAGCAGCACGTGGTTAGAGGAGCAGATGGCCCACGGTTTGTGTTCTCGACGTGGGGTCTGGGGGCATCGAGCTGGATCGTCCTCAGTGGGTACCTCTCGAAGTATTTTACTTCAGAGGTTAAGTGACGGACGGTTTCAAAATTTTCATTGCTGTACATTACTCATTCACGTGAATAAATAATATATAATAACAAACTCGTGAGTGCGTCGTTTTCTTGTTCAGCAATCGCGAGGTTGTTAAACAGCATACATTTACTTCCATAAAGAAAACACAATACAATACAACGCTAGCTGACGTTTCGGCAGTATCGCCTTCTTCAGAGTCTGGAAGGATATACTGATATGCAATCTACTAGGCCAAACGCTTCAATAACACTTACAAAAAGACGAAAAACTCTATATGGTAATTGCGTGATCAACAGCTTCTCGAAACACTCACCGCTTTCTACGTGACCAATGAGGAAGTTTAGAACAGCTGATTATAGTCGCCTATGGTTGGTGACTGCACTATCCCACATCAGAAATTGATGCGAACATACCGGGTCAGGTTGGTTGTTTAACAACCTCGCGATTGCTGAACAAGAAAAACGACGCATTCATATTCTAATACCGAGGTTAATAAAAAGTCGATCTTGGAAGTGTGAGTGATTAACAAGAAAATGGAGGTACGCACTATTAGGAGAAAAGGAAATTGTGTTTAGTCATCAGTCATTTAGTCATCAGTCATTGCCACAGATGAATGAAACATATGCGACAGAATTCTTTGAACAAGCTTTGCAGCAGAATTCCAATAGCACATAAATTTTGGGATACTCTTTCGGGTACTCTAAAACACTATTCAACCATCCAATGACAAACGGACTAATAAGGTTACCATGACTTTTTGAAATATTGGAAAAGCTGTTCAATTGGGTTGTCCATTTGTAACATCCGCAGCATCCGACGAGGTGTACTTAACCGTTACATGTGAGAGGAGGCCCGTTGAATTTCGTGGAACGGAAGCAATCATGCTCCAAAGGATATCTAATGTGGTCATAGCAGTAAAGAAAAGATTATCTAAAACTCTAAAAAAGTGAATGTGCTTGATATTTCAGAGGTTCGCTTCAGGACAAGGAGATATGTAGCGCAGTGATGAGGAGAACCATCAATTTACACGTGGCATTGCTTCGACTATGCTGCTTGGCTTACTATGCACTCTATCTGTCGGACGTCGGTGAATTGATACCAGAGTTATATGCTATGATAAAATTATTAGAATAATATATTCGAAGACCATAACGGTCAAAATATACATGCAAACACCTCCAAGATGCGGTGTATGGAGTCGAATGTAGGTGTAGCCCTCAGCGATTGTTGTGAGTCGAAAGCTGTATCATTCTTTGCCTTTTCCACTGAAATATCGGAGACCAAAAAGTGGTTGACTAGGTACCAGCCACAAAAGTTCTTTCTATTTCTTTCGCTAGAAGTTCACCGGTCTTAGAAGTCCGCAGAATCACTTCATGGCATGTCCCTTCCGATGGCAATCAATACTCTAACCAAGTAGCTTTTGAAATTACTCAAGAAATTTCTTGCACCCTGGACGGCTCTCTCTGACTTACTTTTTTGGCTTTGATGGAAAGTTTTGAAGAGATTTTAAATGAATTTCATGGCCAACAATGGGCCGCTAAATAAATCACTAATGGCGACGAATGCAAAGATCGCATACAATTGTGCCGGATTAAAAGGTATTATAGGACGAGAAAACAGCATATATTGAGTGAAAACCACTATCGGTCTCATGTGTTTCACCAGGCAGAAATTCTCTCGCGTTGCGTCAATGCTGTTGATGTTCGATTGGATTACTTTAGGATTCAAAACCAGGCACCGGGTACGAAACGTTTGAGTCAAGCTGATCTCTTTCGTCTCCCAAAGTAGTAAGGATCTCTTTGATCAACTCTATTCATGATCTTACAGGTTACGTGTGGCGCAGTGGTCGGAGGAGTCCTGCAATACACATGGGACCGATCGCCGCGCTCAAGGCTCACCAAGCCTTCCATCCCTCCGAGGTCTGCAAATTGATACCAGCCTTGTTTAGGAGGACAGCAACACTGATTCGATACATCGGTAGGTCACCTGGAGTCATTATGAAGGCTAGATATGCACTCAATCACCTCCAACGATTCCTAATGAAGTCGAATGCATGGCGCATCCCTCAGGGATTGATCAACGCCGAGAACTTTATCCTTTTAGCTTTTATTAACGATCTTTCGCCCAGGAAGCGTGAGCAGTAGAAATACTATTGGGACCTCATAGCATTTTTATGCGTTCTATTAAATAATGAACTTATCAGAACACATTTTCTTATTTGTAACAACGATGATTTTCCTAGAGCTACACAATCACTAAAACCTCCTATTGGTTTCGATAGATGTTTTTTTCTGTAGTTTAGAGTCGTAGAGAAGACTATGCGATTTTAGCCCGGGAATCACCATGTGAAGAGAACCGGTCGCGTGTGTGTCACATTCGGCGGTAGTCATTTTCCCAGCGTTTCTCATGACAATCTCTGTTCTCCCAAGCCGCTTTTTCCCTTCGCGCGCTTCTTTTGCATTTCAAAACGATACACACTTAGGAAACCCACAATTTAACAGTGCTTCAATCAATGGATGAAGTCGTAAATAACATCAATAGTGGGATGATAAATTGAGTAGTACTCTGGACGTACGACCTTGCGATGACACAGCACCCAGTGAAGTTCGGCATTATCACATTTCAAAACTAGATCCGCCTATTTGCCCTTTTGAGCCATTACATTGCCGATTTAGTTTCTGTTCTAAGAAAGTTCTTCTCGCGCTTTCTGGAATCGGTCAACCACTACTTCTGGTCATATCATCCTATCTATCGCCGGCTAAACATTTAATATTCTCGCTTTTTTCACAGAACTATTTAATCGTGAGGAATTATTTTTTCTCTTTTACCAAAACTAGTAATGCATTGAGGATGTTATCGTCATGCACTGCTGGCGCTGATGTTCTGTAGTCCACCATGCGTCGTTTATTGTGGAGCAGAATCGTTAGCATGTCTCTACATTCAGTCACTAAGGCGACAATTCGACGGGAAGTTTTTTCATCGAAAGCTTGCTGACCACCGTCTCGCCCGTGTTCTCACTTCATTGCACTTAACACACAACATCCGAAATGCATTAAGTTCAATGCATTCGTTGCCAAAATTGTGGTCACCTTCATCTTAAATCTAAGTAGATCAGTTTACATTGCAGTTCAATAATTGACCCAAAAGATCTTGCCACCCAGATACAAGCTTTCCTATCATATCTGAGCAAAATTATGATTCTCTGCAGCCCAACAGATATAGTTTTTCACTTCTTGCGTTGAGACTCGCCTTTTGGACATAAGTGTCAACTAACAGAGCACCTCGGCAGGAACCGATTCTATAACTACAGCCCCACAGTATTTGCATTTAAATCCTTAAGGATACAAATTTTGCACTCAATTTTTCGTTTAAATTTGATTTTAATTCAAGACACCTTTAACTTGAAGGCTATTTTCCAAAAATCACATGGTTCCTCAAGAGATAGAACAATCTTTTCTTCGAAAAAATCTGTTAAGTTTTAAACTCAACTCTAATGATCGACAAACTGTCATAATTTGTCGAAAATACAGCTTGAAGCCTAGGTGTTAACTTCATTGAAGATTCTATTATTTCAACTTTTTGTCCTTGAAATCGTCATGGCCACTCGTTTCCTACTAACAAGCCCAGATTCCTACGTAAACAGGATTTATTTAACCCTGAATATATCCGTAATTGCATTCGCCCTTCTCTCCACCACGTTGTATCTGCTGCTATTTCCGATAGTGACGAAACAACAAGAAAAAAGAAGCAGAAGCATGACATATGCTCTCTCACCATCGAACAGTTGCACTGAACTTGGGAGTTGTCTCTTCTGTCACTTTTTAATGTCGTGTGCTAAGGTCACCGTAATGTTATCATAGTTTCCTCTTCGTCTGCGGTGGCAACTCCTTGTTAGTCCTTGATCTTTGGTGCCGGTATAAATTCTTTTCTTCGTCTTCGCTCTTGTCCGGAAGAAATACATCATCGCGATGTAGATTCACTTGCCAGATTGAGAGTTTTGGAAATGATGGCTAGTAGGTCAAATAGAAATGATGTTGAAAATCTTATGTGTTGCGTAGTGGTTAAAGACGGTCAGCAGCCAACACAGAGCGTTGGTCAGATTCCGTACTAGGGCTAACAAATTCCTACATTGCTGTACAACAACCACAGAGTTAGTACTGGATTTTTTTGAAAGGTAAAAACGCTAACTCGGTACTTTAAAGCTCATGCATAGCTCATTCATTCCTCAAGACTTAACCAAAGCCGAACGTTTTATCCTCCATTTCAATCTATTCTTCCTTTTTATCCTGTTTATGTGTAGCTTTTTAAATGCAGTGAAATTTTTTCACAATGTTTTGCGGCACTTTTCCGGTTTGACGTACCAAAAGGACCTGGCGGGTTACAACACTATTATGGCATGAAGATGATGTTTGTTATTTCAGAGAAGGTTATGGAGTTACAGAAAGTAAAAAATATCAAAAAGGCGGGACTCAGTGATTCCAAATCGTATTCGTTTTCAACGAATGACTCTGACGGAACCTGCTCATCATCTTCCGGTGAATTCGTTTACGATTAGGGATTTCGCGCTTTTCAATAGCACCCCTATTCTAGTTGCTATTTCTACAACTCTCAACTGCTTCTTTCTCGTTTCCTTCTGATTTCATTAATTTTCATAAGGAATATAAAATTTTCGGAGGATGTCTGAAAGCTCAGTCACAGCTTTTATTTCGTGTCAACAAAACGAGAATCCAATGAACTTTCCTTAACAACGTTATACTCCAAGTGGCTTCTTTTTTGAGACGTAGGCACATAGACATAGGGTAAATTACAGACAAATTTTGTTTTAATTTTCTCTCAATGGTTTCGTCTATCAAGTTGTCAAGCTCTTGCTTTGCTTGAGCCCAAATCAAGGTGTACTTGAAAGAATTCCTTATCGAAGTGTATGATTTATGGATGATGGTTAGAACTCGTGAGGTCCTTTTAGCTTACACCTTCCAACTTTTTGCTTTTTAAGCTTTAAGCTTTTCGCAAAGAAATGGAAGGGTCCAGCTCTGTGTGCCAACAGAGCGACAACATAAACGAATTAAATTAGCTATAGTTAAAACAAAAGCAGGCGTTTGTATAAATAACGTTGCTTATGTGGCTGGTACAGTGGACCACATGCATTCGCTTCAGTTCATATTCTTTCCGACTATTTATTTCTTTGAAAAAAGTTATCTGCTATGCTTTCTGCACTCAATCAATTGCTTGTTCAGAACAGACGCGGTCTCTTAGCGGATCCATAAAGTACTGTCTTTTGAACTTAATATTTTACAAAAAAATATTTTATTTGAGTTTTCCAGTGCACATTGCTCAAGGCGATAAGATAAGCATTGTCCTAACGCTACCGCACAAAATTACGGGCGTATGAGTTATAAACTGTGCTTAATTATCAAAAAGGTCAGAAGAACAAATAAAGTTTCCGTAGGTTTGAACTTGCCATAGTGATCGTTTTCATCACTTCCTAACGCACTCAATGATTTTTTTTTGCAGAAATGGAAAAGAAAACTGACTGGAAGGCAGTGACGATGGCCGGCATTGTAACATTCCTGTCGGCCGTCGAAAATACTGTAGTTACAATGTCCGAATGGCCCTATATGCACACGGTAGGCACTTACTGATTATTTTCGATCACATCTTATCATATCAGAATTTCCATCAAAAATTTCACGTTGATGGAATTTGTCGTTATAAGGAGGATCAGTCAAGAACCGGCTTTTCGTCTCATATTTTACAGAAGTCTGAAAGATATGATGCACTACGTTTCCTGTAGAAAACTTTCGAGACGCTTTTAAAAAAAAGAACTTGCGCACAGCATTTCTCATTTTATAACCAAAGTAACAAACGCCACTCATAAACCTTTGGTTGTTGTAGAAGATAACATAAAGCTAAAAGAAGATAAAACTCTTGGCGTTGATCAATCGCTGAGGGACGCGCCATGCATCCGACTTCACCAAGCACCGTTGGAGGTGATTGCATGCATATCTGGCTTTTACAATGAACCGTAATCGCCTACCGATGTATCGAACCAGTGCTGGTACCCTCCTAGACAAGTTTGGTTCCAATTGGCCGACCCCAGAGTGATGGAAGGCTTGCTGAGTCATGGGCAGTGCGACCAATCCCATATGTATTTCATGGCGGCTCAGAGCAGCGCTCTACGCTTGCTTTATAATGTATTAAAAAGAAAGCGGGACGGATAGCACAGTGGTGGTGATGTCGGTCATCACGAGCACGATGCTAGTTCGATTTCGCTTCAAAGCAGCCAGGCCTCTCATTCCTCCGGCGTCGGGGAATTTCTACCGGTCTTGTCCGGGAAACAAACATCACTCTCTGCAATCCAATTGGGAACGCTCCATCCCGGCTATCGCAGAGCTCCAGGAAGAATCAAGTCAACCAACATTTCACCATATCCAAGATGAAATCAAAATCCTCAAGAGTAGCCGAAGCCACACATACAGTTGAAAGATCTTCGTGGATAATGGATACGACGAAAAGAATCTAATGTGAGAAGTGCTGGGATGCGCACAATAGACGTTAAGACAGGTCATATGAAAAAGTCATTAGAAGCGTTCACACGAAAAAATATACGCGCCTTGTAAGCATCAAATTTGTGAATTTATTAGACTTCTTGAACAGATCGGCGTACGGAGCAGTAGTGCTTGTTCAACTGCCGACATGACCTACCTGACGCCGAATTAATCACACAAATGCGCAGACGTTGGCCCTCAAATTTTCAGAAAGTTGAAGAGTGTAAGAGTTCCAGATTCATTGTTGTTTAGATCGACCGCGAAGCCACTTCGCAGTTTTTCGGATTTGTGTCCTCCGTGTCGAAATTCGGACATGCCATGTTTGCCGTCGTGTTCGCTTTCTGGACCTACAAAATTCGAAGCACAAAGTGAGTGTAATATGAGAGAAATATAGATCCTTCCAACTAATATTTTTCTGAGCCTTCCCTTTCATGTTGGTGCCATCAATGGCAATTGTAATGCCGGGTTTTCTACTTTGCCTTTTCCATAATTTGAAGATACAGCGATATTCTTGTATAAGCACTATTGGCCTTGTTGACGATGCAAGAAAATGGAAAATATTCCTTCACATTAATATGTTATGATTAGTCGAAAACTCTGCACTGAGGTGGTCAACATGATTACTACCGTATTTTCCTATGGATGTATAGGCTGGAGCAGTAGGTAGCGTACGTTTAATATGTATGCATTCACCGGACCAATGTTCATTTATTGTGGGGATTTTTGCACTTCATTCGCTCTGCTGTCCTGCACCTGCCACTGCAGCATTCGAATTTACATTTGGGGCTGGTAAGTGCTTGAAGATGCTGTTTTCCTCACGAATTTCAATGAATTCTTACCGGACCTGTTGTCGCTAAGATTCTGAGGTAGCTTGGAGTGCTCAGCAACCCTGCTGTATAAAAAGGCGTGAAATGTTGAAGTAAAAAGGCAAGAAGGAGAAGGCAATGTTTCAGCAAGTAAAGTTGTTCCTGCATGCCGTGCGAATCGGATAGACTTCATCGTACGAAAAAGGTAATAAAGAAAATTTCACAGCCAGTGAACGATAAGTTCACATAACAGCTTTGCTCCTGACCAAATTTGGGCCGATTCGAAGAAAGCAAATGAAGTAGAGTTGATTTCATTAATTTCACTATTTTCTTCGTGTTCTACTCTTTCTTTCCATGCATTTGGACAAAGGGGTTAGCTGAAGACTTTGCTTCTCACATTGATCCTTTACGAACTAGTTATCTGTCGTCGCGCAAGCGAGTTCGCCTACCGGAAACAGCTGTCAGAGAATGTTAAGGCTATGATCAAGAGGCCTAACTCTGGATGAGAAAATTATGGCTTCGTTTAATCAACGTTGACTTTGATTTTGAGAAATTCGTAGTGAATTGTTGTTAACTGGTACTACGACAATTTGAAGAATTGTCCCTTATGTTAGAGTTCCTGCTATTCCATAAAACTTCTATACCTCCTTCAAGTGCGTTATAAGCCTAAGACTTGAGTACCCTACGAGGGCAAGGGGCAGTTAAAACAAAGTGCTTTAGTCAATAACGTCGATAACCGTGCTATAAGAGATTGAGCGCCAAGGTGAAGTAAAATACTGTAACTACTGGAACTACTAAAAGCAGTAAACTACTATGTGAAAAGATCCAGAATATTCTGGAAATGGGAAACCTGTAAATTCGGCTCATATTATGGGCAGAATATGCGGAACAATCCTATTCACTGTAGGTGACAACATTAGACTCGGAAGTCGCATAGAATAGAATAACACAATGGTTTACGTCGCCAAGTGCTTTGCGTGTTTAGTTGTCCACAAAGAGCTCTGTTCCAGAAGGCGTCACCAATGCTCCTATTTGCGATTTCTAATGAATGATGTAGCACAAAACGTTAGGCGCTGATCGGTCCTTACACATGCACGGTGCATTCGTACTCCATCAAGCTTCACAGTACTGAATGAAATCACATTTGACATATGCATGTGGAAGCTACTAATGCATCAAATTAATGTTTCTATGCTTCAAGACAAGCTTTTGCCCATCTTAGAGTGATGATGGGTATGGTTAAATCTAGTGCGTGGGAGTTCATTATACGTACATCCTGTACGATTACTGCTGGAAATCTTCAGGATGCCACTGATTGTGGGCCGCGTGACCGCGTTCGTCGCCTGTTGTCTCTATCTGTCCGTCGAACTTTTACCAGAAGGGAGACGGTATCTCATGTTGCTGTGCTACTTCCTCTTCGGGATTGCCAGCAGTGAGTCTCATCGATTTATCCATTTTAAAAGGGACTATACTACCATCATACTGTAGCGACCTACTGCCATTAATTGAGGGGAAGAAGATGAGCGTGTCATGCGCATCGAGTAAATGCAAAACTACAACTGTAAACTTCATTTATCCTCCTAGCGGGCGAAAGTTGCTCAATAGGCTCCGATTACTCAAGCAAGAAATACGAAGATGCTCACTTTGATTTTATGCCCATTTTTGTAGTTCCTTGCAAGAAGGTTCATTTAAGTTGCTCAACTCAGCAGTGAAGCATTTGCAGCTGCTTTTCAGGATAGAAATGTCGAACTCGTCAATCTGGACGAATGTGTAAGTGATGAACCTCGGCACTATACATCTCAATTAGGCATCCAAGCCAAAGACCAGTGGAGCATGTCACCTGTAACAAAAGTACAGCAATCTAGAAACTAGCCTAAACGAGAAGAATAGTTGCTCAGGTTATCAGTTGAACATTCAAAGCTGCATTACGGGATAAAAATGTCGAACTCATCAGTCTGAGCGAATGTGAAAGGGGTGAACCTCTCCACTACACATCGCAATTTGGTATCCAAGCCATAGGCCCGTGGAGAAGGTCATCTGTAACAAAAGCATAGCGATCTAAAAACTAAACTGAAAGGGAAGAACTCTTTAAGACATTTTTAAAAAATTAACAGCAAAAAAAGCTTGTTTAAGATTTTCTGTGATAACGGCTGTTGATTTTCTGCCATTGCTCGCAGTGAAAGAGCTTTTGAATGTAATTGCAAGTTAAGCTGCACTGATTTTAATGCAATTTAGATAATAGCAGGATGAGGGCTACCTCCAATACTAATGTGCCAATATGCTAATGTTAATGTTTTACTAAGTTTTTTTTATTGTAACAGGTTCGTCAGCGGTACTTCGCGCTTACCTTGCTGCCGTCAGTACGACACAAGATCGGGCGAAGGCCTATTCGGCATTTGTCGTTGCGACTATGCTCTCTATTGTTATCGGACCAGGTAAGCCATAATCTTCTTTAGAATACACGCCTTTTAGTAACTCCCACAACCGGCTTTCTATTAACCTCGGCATTGACCAAGTGATTCTTCGTATTTTTGTTGAGCAAACGCGAGGTGTTACTTTTATTCCTTACTCACGAATAAGCTGACGTTACGGCGGATTTCGCCTTCCTCAGAGCCTAGAAAGGTCAAGTTGACAGCAACCTATTCGGCCAAACACCTCCATGACCAAAAAAGCGAACACTGAACCAAGATTTCAATCACATTGAACACATCTTTGCACACTCACCGCTTTCTATGAGGCCTCCACCGAGTATGTCGCGTGAAGACCAACCGCACAGAATTCACACGAAAGCGTTATGTGCCTCTCCCATCAGAATAACAGTCTTATATACTGACCAATATCACGCGTGATAATGAGGCATTCTTTCCTGCGGTTCATTTTTGGATTTCTGGAATTAATCCAGAACTCCTCGAGAGTTTTGCGCGCTTGTGTTCTTGATTCTTGTGCGTGGATCGTGACACGTGCTTCAAGGTCCTCCTCGTTATGTCTCTGGGTACTATGCGTGCCTATTGGGGTATTTGGTCTACTTTTACCGACTAGGTATTCTTTTATGCGGACACAGAGGGGTCTGCACGTTTCACCAATGTATTTGTTCCGGGTTCCGGGACTCTTCTCTCTGCTCTCTTCCCGTGCACACGTTGGTTGTTGTTCGAAACATGTTTCGTGCAAGCGCCCTTTTCGTGTGACAGGGGTGAGAGGAGAGGTAATTAACCAAGATGTTTTTACTACTTGGCTTTCGGTACCGCTTTGTAATGTAGCCATTTTCTGACAGGTGAATTTGGACGTTCAGGAATGGAAGCCATTTTTTTCGGTTTCTCTCTGGTGAACTTGATATACTCTGACTGTGCATTTAACAACTCGAAACATTTGTGCACTCTCCTTCATGTTGTATAAGGAGCTCGAATATGGCTTGCATTGCGGAGTCATTCGACACGTTTGTATAGAGGGCGGTAACGTCGAAGGACTCCATCACGTACGTGCTGCTGGGCTGCGCAGTACGTAGACGATCCAGAAACATCTGGGTATTCGTAAGATGGGCTGGAATGTGTTTCAACAACTGGTTAAATATTAGGGTTAAAAACCATGTTATCCTGTGCGTTGGCCCGTCTACGCAGCTAGTGATAGGTCTAACCTTAAACAATGATGGATCAGTAGACGCAAGATCATCGCTGGATACTAAAAAACTAACTTATGAGTTTTTAAAAGCAAGAACAAGACGGGGCATGTTGGTAAGTCAACTTTTAGTTGAGAGATAACTGATGGTTTTAAACCAGCCTTTACACGCCTTTTATTATTGATCACCTGAACAATAATGAAAAGTAGAGGAGGCATTCAGAAAAAGACCTGCAGAAATTGGTCGATTGCGTTACTATAATCGGATAGAGGTCTCTTGCAATGATAGGTATACCATGAGGTATCTTGCCTCCAAAAGATTTACTTTTCACAAGAAATTGAACCGATTTCGGAGAATCCACAAAGTTGAAAAATCTATCGCAATTTTGTCGTAGAATCTCACAACGGAAAAGAACATCGTCGTCTTAAATTCAAGGCAAATTACTAAGAGAATAGTGGTAAGAAGTTAAAATTCCGTATTGCCGTAGGCACCGAATCAATTCGACAGGCCAAAGATCGCATCGGATAAAATTTTTAAAGAAAAAAGCTTGATTACCTGCAAAAAGTATGAATGGTGTAAAAGTTGTGTTTTTGCCAGAAAGTTTTTGTTGTTGAACCTACTTGGCATATCCGACTAAATAAAAGATAGAAAGCTCTCTCTCTGTCGGCGTTGATCAATCCCTGAGGGATGCGCCATGCATTCAACTTCATTAAGAATCGTTGGAGGTGATTAAATGCATATCTGGCCTTTACAGTGACTCGCGGTTGCCTATCGATGTGCCGAGGTAGTGCTGCTATCCTCTCAGACAACTCAAGTACCAATTTGCCGACCCCGGAGGGATGGAAGGCTTGGTGGGCCGTGGGTGAGGGGATCGGTCCCACGTGTGTGCCACAGTGGCCCCTTCAACCACTTCGCTACACGCGCATGATATATCCGACTAAATGCAGCAAATCTAGGACTGACTTTCTTTTAAGCTTGGCGTCGATCGATAAATACACTGCTTTTCTTATGATCAAACGCAAGGTTTCTGACAGGGAGATTTATTCAATACAATACTAGCCAACGTTTCTGTGGTTTTGGCATCTTCAGAGCCTGGAAGGGTCAAATTGACGCGCAATCCACTCGATTAAACACTATCAGTATAATAAACATTTATGTATTAAGTTTTACCTGCTGCAGTTATGACAGTGTTCTGTTTTTCTAGTGATTCTGGCGTGCTCGCAGTCTGAGGCATTCAACTTGAACCAATCGGGTGTAGTTTTTTCGTTGATTGCGATTAGATTTGTTTTTCAGTTTGCCAACTTATATTCGCGTCAATACGATATCCTGGATTTGTGCTCATCGAGGGATTTCTGATGTTTCATATTTATTCGGCACCGATTTGGATCGCGACGTTCACAAACTTCATCTCAGTCGCCATCATCCACTACGCGCTGAAGGACGTTTATTCGTTAAAATCCACCGAAGGTCTCTTAGAATTATCTCTTCTTTGACTTGCTTAAATTGTTGTGTTCGATAATCGCTATTTTTCATATTATTTTATTTGCCTCGTCTTCACGTCTACCGTGCGGATCCCAGCACCTCTCACTTTCAATTCGTTTCCTCGCATCCACTATCAACGAAGATCTTCCAACTTTTACGCGTGGCTTCGGTCGCTGTTTGAAGATTTTCATTTCACCTTGGATATGGTGGAATGGTGATTGAATGGATTCTTGCTGGAGTTCTGGGATAACCGGGATGGAGTGTTCTCAATTGGATTGCAGAAAGTGATTCTTTCCCAGAGAAGTCCGCTACCAATTTCCCGACCCCGGAATGGATGAGAGGCTTGGTTGACCCGGAGCGGAGTCGAACTAGCACCATGCTCATTATGACGGACATCACTACCATTGTGCTGTCTGCCCCTAATTGCTCTTTCTTCTATTTACTTATTACAACTGTTTCTCCAGAGGACTGCCGTATAATCCAGTCGGTGAGAACGTTCTTATTTGTCAAACTGAACTTCCAATTCTGGCCTCACCAGGATAAACAAGAATGACTCCATTCAATAGTTTCTTTATGCCTTTCAGATAACTTAAGGGAACGAAGTTTCTCATTCCAAGGCTACCAACCACGTGGAAATTTGACTTGATGAATATACAGAGCCGAATTTTCCACAAAAAATGCAAATAATCCAATTTTTTTATAGACAAAGTCCAGTTATCTATAAAGGTGTCCTACATAGTTCTAAATAATCAACCTGTGCAGATCCTTCGATACTTCAACAGGCAGCGCTCACAAAGGTCCGCCCACCTGCGAGACTGCTCTCAATGTATGTTACCGAATTGGCAACTTTTTTGCCTTGAAGTCACAGAGTACCCTATCTAATGTTTCAGAAGTCGTTCCCACAATCAGTCACCGGTCCTTGCGAATCGAAGTCTAGGTTTATTCATGGTCTGGCTTCAATAGTTGTAATGTTGGGTAGGAAGTGGGAGATAGTGGAATGGTTAGTAATTCTGTCCACCAGTAAGCAAGATGTTGGTTCAACCTCTCCCCAACACTCTCGCGCAGTCCACGTTGTAACGCCTCTTAGCTCGGTTATCTCCTAGATTGCAGGAAGAATTGACTCGACAGGCATTCAACCATATTCATAGAGAATGTGAAGTCCTCAAGCAGCAACGGAAACAGCATTCAACGTTTGAACACCTTTGTGGACGATAAATCCGAGGAAAACGAATCAAATACAAAAAGTGCTCGGATCCGCGCGGTAAATGTGATTAAAGTAATTGTAAATAAATAATGTTATACCTTTTTATTTTCTGCCTATTATAATTTCACGGCAGGGTACTAAGCGAAATACAACCACAATGTTGCTGAGATATTTGCAAAACTCTGGACCGCAGGTGTTTACGGTGAGGAACGAACGCGCTATTGTCCTTTCCGGGGAGTAACGCGTTCACCACCACACCATGCGGGTCCTTCGTTTCGCCTGTCTCTCAGCTATTTCTTCTGTAAATAAATAAAAAATAACTATTGGAGAGCCTTGGCGGCGTTGTAACTTCCATTCTACACTTTACTATGACGCATGTAAACACCGACCAATCATTAAGGGAAAAGAAAAGTTCTAAGCAATTGTGGAAATAGCAAACGAACACAGGGAAACGTTTGGCTCCACACCGCCAAAGATTGCAACATTAATCAATATTTCTATGTTGAAGACAGATGGGTTTGTAAATAAAATTTTTTCTGATAATCAGAAACGTGGTTCACCGGTTTAAACTTCCAGAAATGTTTTATTTAGAAGTGGGTTACTCGTTCAATCTGGAGAATACCAAAGCTTGGATTAGACGCTTGCACTCCATGGATCTCAACTGGCCTCTGATCATAGTGTGCTGGATGGAGAGGATGCTAGTTAGCCTTACCGTGGTGACGTTATATACGTGAGTCTGGGTTTCTACCTGCAAGAGCAGACTTTTCCTCGCAAGCTATATGAATCATATCCAATATAGTGTTGTTTCTCCATTCGTGATGATCTCCTACGGATGGGACGGCCAGAAAACGGTGAACGTGCTCTCGTTATGCATGGGTGTTGTTGGAGTTCTTGCTATCATCATCGCAGTGGCGTTCATTTTTCTTCGATTCGGAAACATGTGCGTGATTCTGTTATTAATTATCTGACATGTTCTTATGTTATTCTACTCATTCTTCGTTGAAAAATTTAAGAACGCTGAAGTTTTTGGGAAGTTGGCTAGTTGATGAGATTTCATGACAATGACGCTTCATACTTTTCGAGTCCTTTATGACATGGTACACCTCAGCCTTAAGAATTACAAGAAAATAACTTAAGGAAGTTTGGCTAAAAGTGAGATCTGATGTGACACTGAAGAGTAATTACTGAAGTTTTCAGGATATGTTTCCTTGTCCTTTATTTGGATTCTGCTCCAGAATATCTGTGTTTCAGAATCTCTCCGAGGTGCTCGTTCTTACTTGCTGCTTCCGTGACCGCCGCTATGTACGTTCTCTCATACCCATATGAAATGACGAGTCACAAAATGCTACCGTATAACGGTGAGCAGAAAGTTTTACATTTTTTCTCGAGCGATTTCTTAATTCCCTGAGAAATTCTTCCACGAATGATTCCGAAGGGTAATCATTTGGAAAGTATCTCCGATATCAACTTTGTAAAGAGTGCACTCCACAATCAGTTTGGAAGTATTAACTTATATATGCGTTTGCTATTAAAGCAATAGTTCCTCCGTGCTTTCTGAGGGTCCTTGCTGCTTCTATATAGTTTTCTTTATAGAAAGATACTAGAAGGTCTGTACGATTTTATAACCTTGTGTCAAAATTTCTTCCTTAAGACCGCGATCCATTGGAATCAAATATAAACAATGCATTCTCATTAACCTTACTTTATTGAAATAGATTATTTATATCACGGTTTCAATAAAATAGGAAGTGTCAGACTGATGCTTTTTGTAGCAATGGAAGTGAGATTAGGGAGCACCTCGTGCTGTTACAAAGCTTCATTGACCTCACTGGTGAATTTGATTGTGACTGATGAATTAGATTCTTCCTGAATATCCTTATGGGAGTAGGGTGCTCTTTATTCAGCGTCCACTTATTTTGATGAAAATGCTGCTGAGTTCACAACGTTTACCTTTTTATTTGCCGCCTACTACAATTTTTTACGCCATGGTATTATGCGAAATACAATTCACAGAAAAAAAACGAAAACCTCAGCTTAAATGGGTTCAATGCCGACGTGGGCTCCTCAGATCAATCTCGTTGACGGGTGATTGCTGTTAGCACCTATAGGCTGAGAGGAAGGCGAAACGAAGGGCCCATATGGTGTGGTGGTGAATGATGGCCCTCACCGTAGGCACCTGCGGTCTGGTAAAAATTATAAAAAAAATATTAGATAGTAAATAAAAGTGACTATGTTCTTCACTGAATTTATGCTGATGGCCTGCACGCTTAACTATATGATTCTTTTAGCCGAAGTATTTTCCAAGCCAGGTGGTTTTATTTCTTCGTGGCTTGCACTACTGTGTGTTCTGCTCATCCAATAGAACAATTCTGGTAATAATTCCAGTTATCGTCCAACCGTCTACTGCTTTCTTTCTCCACAACGTGCAGTTGCTGGGACTGACGTTAGAGAAAATGTGGAGTTCTCACGACTGATTTTCTATTAACCACGGCATTAATCAAATAGTTCTCGATATTCTTTTTGAGCAAACATGAGGTGTTACTTTATTCTTCACCTCAGGAAAGCTGACGTTTCGGCGGTATCGCCTTCTTCAGACCCTGGAAGGGTATACTGATACGCAATTTACTACGCCAAACGCTTCAATAAAACAAATAAAAAGATGAAAACCTGAACGACAATCACACGATCAACAGCTTCTCGAAAAACCCACCGTTTACTACTTGCCTTCCACTAAGGGTAAAACAGCCGCTTAGAGTCGCATGTGGTCGATGACTCCACCACCCCACATCAACTATTGATACGCTCCCTGCTTTTCATTGTAAAGTTTTTGGCATTTATCCAAAAAACCCCAAAAAGCTTTCGCCTTGGTGTTTTAGGATCCCGTGCGGTGCGAGGACAGCTACTTTTATATCAAAATCGTCTCCGCTATGCTTTTGTATCCTATGCGTCCATAGTGGCGTGCCTTGTTTTGCTTTTTGTTTGCCATCTAGGTGTTGTAGGATGCGGATACATAAACGTCTACCCGTTTCGCCAATGTGTTCATCTCCGCAATTATTACAAGAGATCAGGTATATCGTACCTGAACTCATGCAGTCACCGTCTCTGCCATAGGGGCAAATTAAACAGTTCTGTTTCATAATGACGGTCATACAGGCGGTTACGAACTAGCTAACGACGAGGAGTATCCAGTGGTATTTCCACTACCGCAACCGATTCCTATGGACCTGCCCTTCTCAAGCATCGGTTTATAGCTATACTTACTTCATCGCTAGTAAAGGGCAACACAAACGGGATTTTCTCTTGACGAAGTGTTTCGTTCTGGGGCATCGCTGTCCTTCTAAACTTATCTCACGGTGTTACTGTTTCGTAGCCATTGGAGATCGTTATTTGCCGAGCCAAGTCGCGCGACTCTTCCTTTAGTTCCCTGGTAATGCACACAGAGGCGGCTGTTCGGAACATCTTTCTCACAATCGCCCTCTTTGTGAGTGAAGAGTGAGAAGAGAGTAAATGAACAACGATGTATTTGTTACTTGATTTTCGGTACCACTTTGCCATGTAACCGTCTGATAAGTTAATTTAAACGTTAAGGAATGGAGGCCAATTTTCCTTCGGTTTCTTCCCGGTGAATTCGATGTCCTTGTCCATCTCCTCCTGAGCAGAGAAGATGACAAAACAATCGCCTATATATCTACAGTAAAGTAACGGCCGGCGGTCGAGAATGGGGGCTTCTATTTCAAACATAGACGCAGTGGCTTGACTTGGTGCCAGCCGCTGTCCCATTTCCCACCCACTCATTTTAGAATTCTATTTGCTGTGAAGTAACGCTTTGAGGCAGTGCTGCAGCCAGGAAGCATTCAAAACGGCTCGAATCCACCACTTATATTTGCTTACAGTTATCTCGATCTTTAATGAGTTGAACTCAGTACATCGGTTTCTTTCTATTTCATTAAAATAGTGAATGAGTGCTCTGTATGGAATATGACTGCTTTTTAAGTAATCAGATAAAGTGCATTAAAATATATTTAAAAATGAAAGGATGAAAGCGAGGAGCATTCGGGTTGTGATCGCCATCTTCAGTTCCGCGTTGTTTTTCCTCAATACCTGTTTTACTGATCTTGAAACCAAAGAGGTTGTGAAGTGCTTAAAGCTAATTAAAACAGGTGCACTGAAATATTTTTCTGTGGTGTGGATCTCAGATTCCTGTCCACAGTCTCTAGCAAAGGAATCACAGTGAGTATGATATCTTATCTTAAGCATAGCTGAATGAGTTGTTGAACGCACTGAACACGATCCTTTTATTTTGCAACTGCAGCTTTAGCTCTGTGAGTTCCGGAATCATAGCCAAGTCGTGTTCTTCTTTAGCCTATTTGCTTCTATCTGTGCACATTTTCGTCCATTATTTTGTCAAGTACAATTTTCGATATGATATAGTAATTCTTCAATTTCAGAAACATTGGGGACTGGTTGCGATACTCGACAGTACACGTGGTGTGATACCGCCTATGGAACATCGCCGATTGTCTTTCTCTCAGTCACCTGCGTTGTGATGGGCATCGGAGTGCCCATGTCCGCAATTTCTCTGGACACCATCTACTCGAAAGTGCTCGGAAATATTGACCAGGTTAGTTCACACTAAGAAATACCCTGATCGTAAACCCAGAGAATATTCTTTCCACTTCTGTTCAGCAAACACAAGCTGCTATTTTATTTCTTTATTTACGTACAAGCTGACGTTTTGGCGGATTTCGCCTTCCTCAGAGCCTGGAAAGGTCAAGTTGACAGCAATCTATTCGGCAAAAAACCTCTATAACCAAACAGGGAAAACGCTAAACGAAGATTTCAATCACATTTAACATAGCTCTGCACAATCAGCCAATAAGATCGAAAAACATAAGACTATCAGTTAGTGATAAGGGTGGAGAGTTCGTTGTAATTTCCCATCAGTTAGATGTTGAGATAACGGAAAAGCACCTTAAAGATGCTTCTCTTTATCGTCCGTCGTCTGAGAAGGAATTTAAAAGTCAGTGCCGAAAGTTAAACAACGAATGGGTTAAAGCGGCCAGAGCGGCAGGGTTAAAACCATCAGTTATCTCTCATCTCAAAATTAACTTACCAACATGTCCCGTTCTGTATTTACTTATCAAAACCCATAAGTTAGTATCTAGCGATGATATCGTGTCTACCGAACCATCATTATTTAAGGTTAGACCTATCATTAGCTGCGCGGATGGGCCAACGGTTAGAATAACGTGGTTAATAACTCTAATACTTACTCAGTTGCTGAAGTACATTCCTGCTCATCTAACGTACACCCAAATGTTCCTCGATCGTCTACGCAACGCGCGACCCAACAAAGCGTACGTGGTGAAGTCCTTCGACGTCACTGCCCTCTATACGAACGGTCGAATGACTCCGCTATGCAAGCCATAAACGAGCTCCTTATACAACACGAAGGAGCAATAAACATGTACGGCTTCTCGATGTAGCAATTGATCACACTCTTAAAGGTGTGCCCAAATTGCTTAATCTTAAGATATTCCGGAAAGTACTGCTCTCAAATGAGGGGATTGGCAATGGGACAACGACTGGCAACAAACCTTGCCATTGCATTTACGTCTAAGGTGGAAACGCCAGTAATCAACCTCGGTCCGTTACTCTACTATAGATATAAAGATGACTGCTTGGTCATTTGTTTAACAGAAGAAGAAGTTGACAAATGTTTCAAGTTTTTGAACGAACAGTCAGAGTACATTAAATTCACCCGAGAGAAACCAAAAGAAAACTGGCTTCCATTTCTGAACGTGCAAATTAGCCTGTCAGAAAACGGCTACATTACGAAGTGGTATCGAAAGCCAAGTAGTAAAAACATCCTGGTTCATTACCTCTCCTCTCACCCCTATCACACGAATACGTTGGCGAAACGGGTAGACCACTTTGCGTACGTATAAAAAAACACTTAGTCGGCATACGTAAACCAAATACTCCACTAGACACGCATAGCACGCAGAGACATAACGGAGAAGATTTTGAAGTAAGGGTTACGATCCTCGCGCAAGAATCGAGAACACAAGCGCGCAAAACTCTAGAGGCATTCTGGATTAATTCCAAGAATCCGAAAATGAACCGCAGGGAGAAATGCCTTGTTATCACGAATGATATTGGACAGTATATAAACCTGTTATTCTGATTTGATGGGCACATTACGCTTCCTTCATTACGTGAATTCTGTGCGGTCGGTCTTCACACGACATACTCAGTGGAAGTCTCATAGAAAGCGGTGAGTGTGCAGAGCTATGTTAAATGTGATTGAAATCTTCGTTTAGCGTTTTCCCTGTTTGGTTATGGAGGTTTTTTGCCGAATAGATTGCTGTCAACTTGACCTTTCCAGGCTCTGAGGAAGGCGAAATCCGCCGAAACGTCAGCTTGTACGTAAATAAAGAAATAAAATAGCACCTCGTGTTTGCTGAACAGAAGTAGAAAGAATTATTCAATCAATGGCGAGTTTAATAGAAAGTCGGACTTGGGAGTTACTACCAGAGAATATTATTCGTTTTCGTTTATCGTGTCAACTTTATCGATTATGAATAAAAGAGGATAAAGCACTCAGCGTTGATTAATTTCTAGAAGTTGCACGACGCCTTTATCTTCATTAAATATTACCAGAGGTGATTGAATGCACATTTAGTCTACTGAATCGCGGTGGCTTACCAATGTATCGAACCGATGCTGCTGATCTCCCAGACAAGTCTGGTATTAATTTGCGGCGCAGGATTGGTGGAAGTCTCGATGAGTCTGGGGTGCGGGGTCGAACCAACGAGCATTGTAGAGCGCCTCTAACCACTGCGCTACACGTGCCATGTTATTTAATCTACCAAATTCGAGAAAATGAGCCAGTAGAAATTAATAGGCTTTCCATGACTTAATATTCAATGGTATTCAGTAATTGCTAGAATGGAAGTCGTACACGGTTTTAACTAAGGAATTCCGTTATTTCTGCCAAATCTCAAGGCGCCGAGAACGTTGCGTATGCGGCAACTCGTTTGACAACGGATTAGGGAGGGCTAATGAATCTGCAGCTGTTGTCGAAGCATTTCCCTTGGTTGGGCTGTTATCTCCGTTGACGGCGTACCGTTGAAAGCACTGGTTCTTCAAGTATCGATCGCCGAATTTGTTGCATTCATCTGAGCTCTCTACATCATTGCTGGTTGAATTGGTACACGTTGGAGGAAAAGCGCATGTACTGCCTAAATGGGTGCAGTTCTACGTTTAGCTGACGTCAGCTACATTAAGGAGATATTTAGTACAAGAGGCAACTTCCGCCATAGCTATTTTGAATCGTAAAAATACAACCTTGAATGCTACCAAAGAATATCGTTCTAAAAGTAGAAGATTCTCAGTAGTGATTTTGCGTCAATATCGAATAGAAGATGCGAGAGTAGGGTGCTGACGAATCCCTGAGGGTGAGATATGTATTCGATGTTATTAGGCATCGCAAAGGGAATGAATGCATATTTTATCAGCACAATGGCGTAGGAATGCTCACCGATGTGCCAAGTCTGTGATTTTATCTCCAAGAACACTGCCGATCTTGGGAGATTTTATTAGCCTGGAGCATGAGATAAAAATGGCCACTTCTTGTCGCGCAAAGTACAATCCGCGTCCATCTAGAGAAAATATTTTGTCGGATTCGTTCAACACGCAGAATATTCGAATTTAAATTGTTTTCAGAATGTGATGCAAGGTGCGATTGTGGTCGCCGACGATGTGATTCTTATTTTCGGTCCACTTTATGCAGCGTGGGTCGATTGATCTCATATTTGGTTGAAACCAACATAGAACTCAGTTTGTGTAAAAACCTCAATCGTAACACTGGTACAAGATTTAGAGCTGAGAGATACGGAATTTTGGGTTGGTCAGAACCCGTTACGAAATTCAAAGTAAAAGGAGTACCAATCGGAATGCTGGAAACTTGTAGAAAGTGGATGCTCAGAATAACTTTTGCACCACTGACAGCTTACCGTTTTCTTTACGTAGTTTCTTATTGTCTGATTTGTTTCTTATTGTATTCCTTCGAATGGACCTAAAAACATTCCCTTTCTCAAGGGCTTCTTTTATAGCCAGAATCTATTATCTCAACTTGGGTGTTATTCGTTGTAATTCTCCACTCTTTGGCTTTCTCCCACTCATACCATACCTTTCCTTTACCTCCCTTTCTTTCCTCCCAAATTTTCTACTATTTTACAATTTCTCAGAAATCCATCACATGCGTGAAACCACATCCGATTTCAGGTCCATGTTCACCTACAATGGTCCGAGCACGTTGTGGCTTGTAAACGGTTTGGTCACCGTTTGTGGTTTAGTGTGCTGGCTAGTGTTCTTCTCAAAAATGAATCAGTTCAAATAAGCCTCAAACTTCCGGGATTTCTGCGAGAATCGCATTTAAGCTGGTTTTCACACTCGCCCGGTTAGATCCAGCAAAGATCTGTGTAGCGCTTACATCGATCATCTCTGAAAAATACGACTTTGACCCAGTGATAGTATCACTTGTTTCAGATGCTTCTATATTTTACATATTTATGTGTAATTATTGCGAAAAACCTAGAAGGATTTGTGGATGTTATATTGTATCATCACCAAGAGCAATATAAACGTGTACTAAGACGTGTAGCGCACAACCCTTGCACTTTCATTTGACAAACATAAGTTTCTCATAACTTATTTACCCAATTTTTCCCTAGTATTTTGATAAGTTCCTTCTTTTTGATTGTGTTGTTAACAGTTTAAAAGGCAACCAACCTATCTAAGTGATTCCTATCATGAAATAAACCTGTATTCTATAAAGCGTTCACATGTGCTCGTGTGGGATTACAATCTCAGTTCACAAAAAGAAGAAGAACACAAAATGAGCAAATTGTGCAAGTTTGACTGGTAACAGAAACACCTTGCTGACGTTCACAAGAAATCATTGATGGCAGCCAACGTTTCTCAAGGAGTGACAACCTCTCTGCCAACTAGTTCTCTGGATGATCTTTAGCTGGCAAAATGAAGCATGTGAGGAATCGCTTCGAACGGCTCAGCAATGGTCAAGAATCCACCGTCGAACACTGTCAGAGCTTGACTAGAAGGTTATCACCTCTACGATCATCTCTGCAAAGGACACATTCCATCGCATTTCATTATATGGCCCGTCATCACATCTACTGTGCGGATCTCAGAACTTCTCCCATTTGAAATGTTTGCCTCGCATTCATAGTCCACGAAAATCTCCTGACATTTCGCGTGTAGTTCTGGCTGCCGCATGACGATTTCACATTCTTTGTGAATGTTATAGAGTGCGGGTCAAGTTTATTCTCCTTGCACCCTTGGAAATACCTAGGCGATAAGGTTCCCACGTCGAATGGGGGAGAGCGTGGGGATGAGGTCAAACTGATGCCTTTGGATATAATGCTGAGATATTTGCAAAACTCCGAACTAGCTGAGAGAGAGGCAAAACGAAGGACCCGGATTGTGTGGTGGTGAAGTGCGCTACTCCCCGGTAAGGACAATAGAGCGTTCGTTCCCAACCGCTTACACCTGCGGTCCGGAGTTTTGCAAATATCTCAGCATTATATACGAGTTATATTCTGCAACATACCCTGCCATTAAAAAGATAAAAGACAGTAAATAAAAGGGTTAAGATGATGCCTTTGCTTCCTGGTCGACGGTATCACTAACCACTGTGCTACTACCCTCCCTTCTAACACTGATTGTAGTTCCCAGTATTTCAGTACAAATTATAAACATTTTCATAAGCAAATAAGCAAATAAAGAATAATGATCTTATAAATACATTTCTATTGTTATTTGTTTTGTGTTATGCGATCTACGGACCTCTAAATATTTTTACGATTATGACGATTTTTTACGGCTTTTTCAAGTAATTCATCCCAACTCCGAGTTCCTCCTGGCTCCATTATGGTGGGCGTTTCTACTGTGATATAAAATCGTCGGGAGCTCTATGTGATTTCCGTCCAGGAATCTCTCCTTTTCTCATGATGGCCTCACATTGCAGTTTCGTAAACTGCTTTTTTTTCCTTTGGTGTGTTTCTTTTGAACAACAAAAATAATACGCAGTTAGGAAACGAACAATATTCTACTGACATGTCACAATGTTTCGATCAATAGATGTAATCAGAGATATCGTCATTAGATAGATGAATTCCCCAGCAATAGTTTATATGTTTGACACTGGGAGGTTATAAAGGATTAAACTCTTGGTGTTGATCAATCCTTAAGGGATGCGCCATGCATTCGACTTCATTAAGCATCGTTTAGAGGTGATTGAATGCACATCTGGCCTTTAGAATGACTAGCGGTGGCCTACCGATGTATCGAGCCAGTGCTGCTATCCTCCCAGACAAGTCTGGTACCAATTTACCGACCCCGGAGGGATGGAAGGCTTGGTGGGTCATGGGCGCGGGGAACAATTCCACTTGTGTGTTGCAGAGCGCCTTCGATCAATCCGCCGCACGCAACTTTGTGAGGTTATGACCTTCAATATTGTAGGAGGATATTGCGTTTAGGATTGCAATAACTCTGTGTTTCTGGCACCAGAGAATTGTGCTCGCATCATCGTACCTATCGCTGATTTCTTAGACGTTTGCAGTCTTCTCCGTTTACACTAAGGCATTTAATCATGTTGCGATATTCTTTTTTCTTCTTCTACAACAAAGCTAGTAATTCATTATGCGCTTCCATTTATGCATCGATGACTCACGCTCAGCGGTACGAATGCCTCCGAATGCTTCAGGTGCTTCTGTCTGGATGGGAAATCATCATGATCAACGACCTAGGTCCAAATTTGAGTGGGAGGGAGCATGCTGCTTGGGTAGCTTTCGAGAGCATCGAGAATGTAGTGAAGAGAACAAAAAGCCATCCGAAGCTCTGTCCTTCATCAACGATCGAAAATCAAAGACGTCGTTCCATGCGCCAAAATGTCGAAAATAAGGTGAGCTGGACACGTAATGCCCATGAACGATAACCGATGGACAGGAGCCACTGGATCTCTCGGAATGTCAAACGTACTGCAAGAATACCACCGACGCGATGATGAGAGCTCTTTACGAAAACCCTAGAAGGAAATATGATGCTCAACTAGTCCCTAGAGCGAGCAGAACCTACTGGGATACTTTTGGACGCGACAGGGAGAAAGGGAAGATTTATTGGCGCCCGCACGTGTCACTTGATGATTAACGGGATGACAGGCGATACAAGTGATACAGGTATCAGTGATGCCGACGTGTCCCTTCCGCCATTCGTCCGCTATAGCGGAATTAAAATTCCATCGTATCCTTATATTCCGTTACTGCAGGAAGAATTTAATAATAGAGGGTTTTTGTTTCTACGGTAGTTTTCTCATCGCTGTCTCCTTCCCGCTCACAGTTCGTTGCACTTATTTTAACTTTCCATTTCTGAAACTGCTTACGGACTCCTGCTTTTCTTTTCAATAATACTTCCGGATTATGACGAAAATAGCATTTTCTTTTCGAATATTCTTATTCAACACTGCCGCCTTTGTATTCGTTGTCATTCTCGATCCTACAGAAATGAAAGGAAAGGAAGCAAGAGCTGCACGCGACCCGCAGTCCTTTAAGTGTCAAACAGTTGTGCTCAACATGAGAGTCTTCCTCTCGGGGCTTTTTAAGGTTGTGTCAGGTTACCTAAACATATACGCGAGCACAGTTGATTTCGTAGGAGCCAAAGAAGAAAACCTGTGAACTCGTCAGCGATTTAAACGCTACGAGTACTGATTTTTTCGACAATAAACGATACAGTTAGAACACTTATGGGGATGAGAGCTACACAAAATGGTAAAGAAAGTATTACGTTATCCATCTAGAAGTGTAACGCTACTAAATTTGCTAAATTCTTCTGCATTTCACCTGCCACCCGTCAGAATTTGGAAGGATTTCACCATCCATGCTGAATATATGAATAACACGTTGACGTAGTTCTTATACACTACTTCCCAAGGCACAGTGTGCCTACTACTCATTGAAAACCAACGGAACAAAATTGTGAGTCGGAGAAAAAAGGGAGAATGACACGACTGTCGTTCCGTAGCCTCCTTACGAGCGAGTGAAGAATCGTGTCCACTTGCAACTGACAGCCTTCGAAATATCCTGAAAGAACATACTGCCGATATGTTCCATTTTACTGACCTAAAGTATCCGGCAATGCTTACGAAGCAGCATCTATCCTCAGCGTATGCTCATGATTTCTGACAGGAGCAACGTTCTACGTCATATCAACAAACAGTAATGGAATATGAAATAATAAGAGGGTTAGTGGATAGGTAATAGGATTGACGGATATTACTGCCGTCATCTAGTAACTGCTTGGAGCAACACCTTTTGTGAAACGGTGTTTCAATAGCATACCATCTTGAGGAGCTCTACCAAATCATACTAACGTTATAGTAATGTTACATAAATTGGTTCCAACGCATGCACACTAGAGGGTAATTGAGACCTTCAACTTTGGAAAAATATGAGCTCGAAGTAAACCTCATCAATCTAAATAAAAACTTTTAGAATCTGTGGAGTACTGGTAGCAGTTTACCACCTATCTCATTCTAAGGTTGTGCCTTTCTGAAACTCACAAGTCGTTTTTCTTATTGCCAAGGGCTATACCCTCTTCTACGAGTTTCTGAAGTTCTTATCCTCCTAAGTGTTTGATTACTGAAGTTTTACGACTGGTTATCCAAAAAACGCTATTGTCGCGAATTTGTCAAAGCTTTTGCTTTGACTGGTTGTTCCTGTTTAACATGACGTATCCAATTGAAGATATGAGACAAAAAAATTAAGCCATTAATGAATATTGGTTCATATTAGTGATATTAGCTTCTCACTGGCGGAGACGTTCAGATGGTATCTAATGACTCGATGGCTACTACAAAAGGTCTTTAGGGATGTCAGAGGTCCACTCTACCCAGTGAGTTTATTCTGTACAACTGGGGTTGTTGTGGCAGCAAATTGTACTGAGTACTACCGAAAACTTAATCGGATTGCCACACGAACGTTTTCGTGGTCACTTTCTTCGACTGCTGTTAGAGAAGAACCACCAAGAGAAGCCTGTCCCGCTGTCTTCTTGGCGCTGTTCTAGATGGTCTTCACGGCTTGTTAGCTACAGTCAGAGGTGCACAGCCGGGATTCCGTCACACATCCGGCCTGTAGCTGCCACTTTACTAGGTCTGATCTTTTCTCCTCCGGATTCTAGAAAATTTCATCCATGACAAAAACTTCACTAACATCGACGATCTGATTGCAGAATCTCTGAGTGGAAATGAGCGAATCTCCATGATGATTGCAAGAATATATTGAAACAAAATCTTGCTGAGATAAATTCGAAAGATCAAAAAAGAAGAGGATCCTCTGGACCAATTTTCCTTATCACATTAAACGATAAATGTTACACAAAAGTGTATATTGAAAGGAAGATAGAGCCGTAAAGTTGTTTAACTAAACTTCGACCAATTGTGCGTACAGTAAGGAAAAGGAATGCATCTAATCGAGGTTCGTCGCAAGTTTTTCCTTTATTTAGTGTTTGATTTTGTTGTTGTCTTTTGCTTTCCCATTCTTATTCGCGTATTTGCTTGACTATTTGTTTATTTACTTCTCGAAAAAGGGATTGCACTGTTCGCGGAATAGATATCGTGCTCCAATGGCAGGACGCAGCACTTCGTCCACATGTCCTTATGGGCCCTATTGCCTTTATCGTAGTGGTTATGTTCTACTTCTCTTTTCTTTAGGGATCGTCCTTGTTCTGTTAGTGCATAAAAAGTTCGAGTAGTGTAGGGGCTTCGTAGGAGAAGAACGTACCGGTGGTTACGTTGAACAGATCCTTCGAGCCGTTTCGATTTTTGTGCCGACGCTTGTGGTGTCGTTATCTAGGAAGTATCAGTAGAGTTTTCTTCTTCTATAAAAGCTAATCTGTTTTGTTCATTGTTCAAGTCATAACTTTTCGAAAAAAATCTGTCCTTCTGTTGAAATATTCGCCGAATGTTGTGGACTATGAGAGTTCATAAAAAGGACACGTGTGGCGCAGTGGTTGGAGGTGCCACTGCGACACACACGTGGAATCGATCCTCGCACCCATGGCCCACCAAGCCTTCTATTCCTCCGGGGTCGATAATAGTACCAGACTTGTCTGGGAGGGTAGTAACACTGACTCGATACATCAGTAGGCTACCGCGAGTCATTGTAAAGGCCAGATATGTGTTCAATCACCTCCAACGGTACTCAATGAAGTCGAATGCATGGCACATCTCTCAGGGATTGATCAAGGCCCAGAGCTTTATCCTTTAGAGCTTTATGGGAGTTCGTGTAGTGATTGAGGACTCTAAGGACGTTTTTTATGGAAAACTATGTTATTTCCCTAGGACTTACCGGGGCAGAGGAATCGTGCCCATCATATTCTGATCGTTTCGATAATCTGTGTAATTTCAATCAAATAACTGATTTTTTAGAGGTTTCCTTACAATCGCTAACCAAACTTTTGTCCGTGTTGTTTTCGAAAAACTCCTTTCTGGCGTGCTTAGGAAGGAAATCTAATCATCCTTACGTAGTTTTCAGTCGCTAAGGATGGGTGATACACGACTGAATCACCTTGGAAGTATACTCGAGTCGAGAAACGGTACACTTCGACGGGAAGCTGCGATCGCCTTAGGCAAGTACTGTCTCTCAGACGACAAGTTAGTCGAGGTCAGCTAGATTTTTACTAACGAATGACTTTTCTAAGCTTGTGCTATCACAAGGTGTTTATTAGGTTTTGTTGACCCACATCTGTTCTCCATCTTGGGACGGACGGGTGGCGGCCGCTGACACTCTGAATTTACTTCTGCTGAATATGGAAGCGTTCGGTGGAGAGATCGAAGATACCCCCATCATGAGTGCTCTTCAGGAAATCAATGCGGCGCATGTACTAAAGACGTTCAATCCTTTATTGAGGTAATCTTTTCGAATTTAGTTTTACCTACACGGATACTTATATAGGCCGTCTTCACCGGTTATGCGGGCTCCAGCATAATTTCCAGTTCCTCGGAGTTTTGCTGCTTTAGCCACTGTGGTTTCCTGGATTCCTGAGATCCAGGCCAAATTCTGCCCCAGGTCTTTACCACCACAGGCAGTCGCAGCCCATGTTGATCAATGGTAGATTTGTCACCATGCGACTAGTTTGATACTAGGACGGTGGTGTATCCTACTATTGGTGTATTCCCAGCTGGGCTTCTTAATGAAATCATCAGACTCCTCAACTTGGAAGACCCTGCCGGGGAATGAATTTCCCCGTTTTACAGAGCAGCCCGACACCTAGCGATACCTCCCAGCCACAATGAGGCGGGTAACCGTTGTAAAGATTTCATTTTTATGGGACACAAAACAATATCCCCATAAAACCAGCTATAGTGAGTGAGTAGGGACAGTTTTAAACATCATATGAAGCTTCTGAACTTACAGTCGGCTTTAATGTAAGCTTTCTAAAGCGCTAATTTTTTAATATCTTGTAACTAGGTGCCGTTGTGGTGTAATTTATAATGTATCGAAAATGAAACATACGGAAGTATGTTTTAGCTCAAATAAAGCATCAATGTACAGAATGACTCAAAATGTTGAGCGATGTGCTATTCTCACCTTGACTAACCGTCTTCGTTTTCGAAACGTTCTCTGATCTTTTTGTTGGTTCTCCATGAGGGTAAAAAAAGGAAGATAGAGCTCTCGGGGTTGTCAAACCCTGAGAGATGTGCTGTGCATTCAACTTCATTAAGCATCATTGGAGGTGATTAAATGCATATCTGGCCTTTACAACGACTTGGTGGCTTACCGCCGATGTATCGAGCCAGTGCTACGATCCTCCAGGACATGTCTTGTAGCACTGCCGATCCCGTAAGGATGGAGGCTTAGTGAGCCTGGGGCGCGAGGATGGACCCCATGTGTATTAAAGGCGCCTCCGACCACTGCACTACACACCCACACACTCCATAAGGGTAATTAAAGGTATTTAATTCATGATTGGATCACGCTTCCATTCCATCATTCTGTTATCCCTCCGATCACCATTTGGCGCCTGTCGTCCTTCATTCGTTTCTGTCGCGTGACGGGACTTTGTGTTCATCTTTTCGTTCTTTCAGTGATGACGGCTCAGCTCTGACTGAGAGCACTTCCGCTATTAAGGCAAACGCTCATCAACAGCGTCTGATGCTCGATCAACATCTCGAGATGAATGCATTCATTGGCGTGACCTCGGCAAGTCGATTGCACTTGGGAATCATTGCTCATCGTGTGAAAGCCTCCATCAGATTTCAGGCCGGTTTTCTTAACGACGCTGACATGCTACCTCAGAGTGGTAATAATTCTCCACGTGAGGATTCCGGTGAGGTATGTGCTACTCATCATTTCATCTATTTTCCTAAATCATCGAGCTAATGTCACTTATTTGCCCAGCGTCTCACCTCAGATTATCCGAAGTTAAATGTGGCGATAAAAGTCGAGGGTTTGCAAGATAGCGATAGTCTGGACTCTTCTTCCCAAAAGGCTTTATTGAGCTTTATTTGCAGGTAATATTGCTATTCGCTCTTCAAAACTAACTCTGTCCGTTTGCAGAATAATTCTAGGGGCTTCTGGGAAACCACTCTTGAATTCTAATCATTACAGGCTTTTTCCCATATTATCAGATCAAAGATGGCAACATAGACATGGTGCTGCATTAGCAATAGCTAGGATTATGTCTACCTCGTATCCAAGGTACTCTCTATCACTGCATAAGAGTTTGTTGTTTAACATAAGTGGTTTTAGGCTACCTCTTCCTTTTGTCGACTCATGTGCTTTACAGCTGTTACATGTTCTAATCCTTGACCAGTTCAATGATTTTGTCTCAGGTATTCGATTGTTGTATCAGTTCACATGTCTACAAATACTTCGTGATTCTATGTTTTAATCAGAGTAGATGTGGTTCGCACTACACTGGATAGATATTCTTAGTGTTAGATGTACTTGACCTCACAAAGGTTTACCGCGTCGCCTCATCGTGGCTGGGAGGTGCTCTTGGGTGTCGGGTTGCGATGTACATCGGTGGGGTTCATCCACTAGCAGGGTCTAACAAGCTGAGAAGTAGTCCGGCGTTTCCATTAGGAATCGTAGATAAGAGTAAACCAATACCAGGATCCACCACCGTCCTGGTATCAAACTAATCATGTGGTGGCAAATCTCCCTCTTATCCACAAGAGCGGTGAATGTTTGTGGTAGTGACGACCTGGGGCAAACTTTAGCCAGGCTGACCTCGGCACTCCAGAGAAACGTAGTGGCTAAACAAGCGGAACTACGAAAAGTGGAGGCTATGCTAAAGTCCACACAACCAATGAGCACGAACCGTTCAAGTATCCAAATATCCAAGTAAATGTACTTACTACGCTTCAGGTTTTCATGAGAATGAGTGATGTTTTTCGCTCTTGCGACTTATTCAAAGTTGTTTTCATTATTTGTTATGTTAGTTTTTATTGTTAACCTTCTTTTTGATGGGGATGGGTTCCTAAATAATTTTCCTATTCTAAATAATTTTACTGTTTAAGTCCTCTCTGAACTCCAATATTTTCGCTGTTTTAGGTCGCAGTGCTACTGCCCCCGTTCGTGAGACCTGTGCTCAAGCATTAGGTCATTTCTTGTATAAAACTGATCAAATGAGGCAGTCCGTAGTACTTAGCAAACTTCGCACACTGTTATCGATGCAGGGAGAACGAGTGAGATCCCTTTAGCCTTCATCCTTTATATTGAAGCTGTAATAGGTTCTCTCTTTTACAGAATTGGCACTGCAGGCAGAGTGCTCTTCTAGCGTTCAAATACTTCTTTGCTGTCGCTTCTTCTTCTGATGCTTTTCACGATTGCTTTGAACTCGTTGTCGCAAGCTTAGACGATCCGGTAGATGATGTGAGTGTCCAAATGCTCTACCTGTGATAGTGTTTCATTTCAAACTAACGTATTATTTCAGTAATGAGACTTTTAATCAGTTTTTAGTGGTTTCCCGAAAAAGTTAATTTCTGGGTTTGTAGGGTTGATTCATGCATAGCATTTTTCTCGTGATTTTGCTTGCATTTGGTAATTAGACATCTTTTTTCATGTGCTTTTTGCAAATCTGTAACTTAATATGCGTGTGACAGTGTCTATGGTCTTCATGACTCTTACAAATGATTTTTCCAAGTCCATTGTCAGAAAGGGTGCGTGTAGAGCAGTGTTCGGCTGTTAGGTTATGAGTTTATAATTCAGTTTGCTTGAAACTGTTAGTTGAGTTTTGGCCAATTGCATTACAGGTAATCCTAGCAATATCTGCCCCATACGTGCTGTTGTACCTGAGCGAAAAGGAGAGAGCTAAAATCCAAAGCGTTCTAGGCATTTGTAAGGTGTTCGTGATTATTGTAATACTAAAAGAGCTATAATAGTCCTAAAATTTCGCAACCTTGAAAAACCAATATCAGTACGAACAGGAAGACAAGGCGAGCAGTAGGGAACCAAATATTTATACTTGCGAACTTCAGCTGTTTTTTTTAATTTAAGGTAGTGTCCTGTGCAGTTACTACCTTATCTTCTTTGCTATCCAATCCATCGGTGGACAGTGAACGTTCAAATCTTGTACAGAAGGTGATGTCAAATGTTTGGTTTTTGCTTGAGCAGGAATCGAAAAAGGAATCGGTAATTTCTTCCTGCAGTTTGAATCCTTTTCATTTGGACATCAAAGTGAGTGCACTCCGTTTCAGCTTCGTACTGGACTGGATGCCCTTGCTATAGACTTAATAGGCATTTTGGAAACCTGGATGTACCTTAATGAATCAGCAGTTTTGACCAGGTACATCATTCTTGTGGTACAATATGTTACGTAGTATTATTTTCATTAAGGGAACGTAAAGTCTTGTAGGATATTTGGACATCCTGAACTGTTTCTAGAAGGTGTAATTCTTCCTCCATGGTCTTTATCAAAGGCGAGGTACGGAACCCATAGCACTGTACTAGCTACTACTAATATGAGAACTACTGCTTTTGGAAACATTTCGGGATGTCCAAATATCCTGTAAGAGTTTACGATATGTAATAGTTTCATTCAGTTCGCTATGTTGTTTTCTGCCGTCCATGTCAACGTTATTGAAATTCGTGTCTTTATTCTTTTTTTTAGGGAACAGATTATGATAATTGTAAGCATGGTAGATGAAAAATTCCAGTCAAGGTCACAGAAAATTGTCACCCTTCTTTTCACCGTCTTCAAACGAGACGAACGAGTTCTTAACAATGACGTAGGATTGTCATTGATTTTTTAGTTTATTATATTAGTTAAACGTTAACTTTAACGGTTTTTAGAGCAATCTTAACCTTTTTATTTACTGCCTATTCTTTTTTAACGGCAGAGTATGTTTCGAAGTATAACTTCTGTAATACTGAGATATTTGCAAAACTCCGGAGCGCAGGTGTCTGCACTGGGGAACGAACGCGCTATTGTCCTTTCCAGGGAGTAACGCGTTCACCACCACACCATACGGGTCCTTCGTTTCGTCTGTTTCAGCTAGTTTTATCGATCACTTGCCATCAGCAATCAGCCGTCAGTACTCCCCGGAAAGGACAATAGCGCGTTCGTTCCCCACCGCAGGCACCTGTGGCCCGGAGTTTTGCAAATATGTCAGCATTACAGAAGCTTTTTAGAGCTTTTTATATTAGTTAGACGTTATCAGAAAACCTGGTTAATTACCAAAAAGTCTGATTGTAGGACTGTGTTATATTAACTTCAGGATATTCTTGTGGTCCTTAAACTGTTCTATCGTATCTTGTTGTTTACGGCTCCTACGTCTAACATGTTGCTGTTAGAAAATACGTATGTAACGTCTAAAGCTGTCATAGGAAAATATGGGTAAGATTTGCTTCATCATTCTTTGACACAAATATGATTAGAGAACCGTCCTGAATTAGGATCGTCTTTTTTTGTATACCAACAGTCGTCCTTCATTTTTCGGTTTAAATGACTTTTCAATTCAGATCAAATTTGATTAAGTCAAGGACAGTTCTCGACAAAATAGGACCATGGGCAGGATGTTTACTCTTAGACCATAGAAATGCTGTTATAGGTCTGTTTATAGTTAATTATGGCTGCATCTTCTTGTTTAGTCCACTTTTGGGCTATATCTTATGCATTATCCATAATATGTCCGGTGTGACTGTATAAGAAATCAGCTCGTATATTTACATTACATTAGGAAATAGAATCTCCTTTGGAGTGGATTACTCCTTTTTTCTCGTTCTTCTAATAATTTATCGTGCTCTCTCCTCCCCTTTCATTTATTTCTGAATATTAAGTGGTAAATGGTGTATAATAATAAACTATTTGAAGTCTTTTGGAGTTTGAAATTCCGTTCAATTTTCTATAACCACAATTCTTCTAAGGTGATCCTCGTGAATCTGTCTGTCGACCCAGCAATAAAGTGTTATTTGGATGTCAAGCCCTCGTTATTCCTTGTCCAGATTTTATCTTGCTGAATGTCTTAATACGGTGGTTAGCTGCACTCTTTCCAGATGTATTCACTTACTGCGTTGATACCTCAACGAGTTCACGAGATGATCCCAATATGAGGATGGCAAGTGAGGAAGTGCGATGTCTGTCTGATAAGTCTGTGTACTTCTAATCTGTCAGATTGCCTTTGAAGATTTGTGGGCTTAGTTTATTTATCTTCAAACAACGTGTAGTAGTTTTCCAGGGAAAAAGACGAGGTCTATATTGCTCGCAAGATCATTGGAGCGAAATTCCTTGCGTTGATTATTCATCTGCACTACGAAGGTGGGATAGAAGTTGATGGGCAACCAGTGTAAGTTAGTTACGGTTTTGTAGCGTTATTTAAGCGTTAAGTCAAAAAATCGACTTTTTATAAACCTCAGCATAAGTCGATATCTCTATATCTGTTCTTACAAACTACCCCTATTTAGCCGACGCAAGGTTGGTATAGATGTTCTTGTTGTTGGATGACTGAATTTTCGGCGACTTCGCCTTTCTCCAAACCGTACCGTTGGGCCACCTGTGTGTTGTTCGCATGTGTTGTGTGTGTGTGTGTGTGTGTGTGTGTGTGTGTGTGTGTGTGTGTGTGTGTGTGTGTGTGTGTGTGTGTGTGTGTGTGTGTGTGTGTG